>JAUYWG010000044.1:17474476-17491214 GCA_034779775.1 Enteromius afrohamiltoni
CAGCTGCATAGCAACAGCCTAGCAACATGTTAGCATTCACCCAGAATACCCTAACAACTGCATGGCAACACCCTAGCAACATGCTATAATATCCAAGCAACAGCCCAGAATATCCTAACAACTGGACAGTAACACCCTAGCAACGTGTTATACCATCCTAGCAACAGCCCATAATACCCTAACAACTGCATAGAAACACACTGGCAACGTGTTTTAACATCTTAGCAAATGCAAAGCAACACCCTGGCAACATACTGTAACATCATAGCAACCAACTAGAATACCCTAGCAGCTGTTTCGCAACTCACTAAAAACAAAACAAGTTTCTCACAATCCGTATGAATCTACTGCAGGACAAATAAAATAAACACAATCTCAGCGTTTGAATAATGTGGCATCGCTGATCATTTGCATGACCGTCATGTAAATGAACGCCTGCAAACATGCGCAGCGACTGCATAATTCCTCATTGCGAAACATGACATGTCACAGTACGCCCTCTGGAGCGGGAATGACCCGTAGGATGCTTGAATTTCTCTCCTTATTAGAGGAATTAGCTTGTCAAGCCCAAACTAAGAAGCACATTTGAGAATAAAGCAAAATAAAGCAGTCCTCCTTTGTGAAGGACGACGACTTGAATGAGACAGCGGCTTGTTTACTGTTATTGGCTGCAGGCTGTTCTGTTCGTCTGCATCATTACTCTGATACATACAGCGCAGTCTGCAGCAGCTACCAAAATCAGTGTCTGTAGAGTTCACAACCTTAATAATGCAAAAAGGAAAAGAACTGCAGGGAGTCGTTCTCCTTCTACTTAAGCAACCATCTAAAATATCCTAGCAACTGCAAAGCAACACCCTGGCAACATCCTACCAACCACCCAAAATATCCTAACAACTGCCTAGCAACATTTCATAACATCCTGCTAATTTATTCTGTAATGTCTAACAATCACACAGGATATCCTAGCAACTATATAGCAACACCCTGGCAACACAATAAAAAAACTTCCAGTACCTGTATTGTTCAGTAACTGCACAGCAACACCTTGGTTACATACTATAGTATCCTAGCAACCACTGAGTAATGCCATCTAGAGAACCCTAACAACTGAATAGCAACACCCTGACAACCACAGAGAAACTCTAGCAATTGCAATGCTAGAGTTGCAATATTCCATCACAATTTAGCGAGCACTCAGATAACCCAAACAACAGTATAACAACACCCTATAATGCCTTCACAACCTGAATAAAGCATATAATATGCTAGCAACCAATGTGTACTGTCTTAACAATCACCCAGAATATCCTGGCAACAACATAGCAACACCCTGGCAACATCTTATCCTAGCAACCAGCTAGAATATCCGAATAACTCCATAGCAACACCTTGGAAACATCCTGTAACTAAGAGTTCGTAACCTGAATAATGTACAAAAAAACCATCCTATAATATGCTAGCAACCACGAAGTACTGTCTTAATCACTCAGAATATCCTGGCAACAACACAGCAACACCCTAGCAACATCTTATCCAAGCAGAAAACCCAAAACTCACAATTCACAACCTGAAAAATGCGAACATGCAAAGAAATAAAATAAATAAATAACTAAATAAATAATAATAATAATAATAAATAAACATAATATGTATAATATGACATCACTGTGTACGGCAACATCACATCCTAGCAACCAACCAGAAAACATAAGCAAATGCATAGCAACTAGGGTTGCAAAGAGGTAAAGAATTACTTGAAGACGAAGAAAAACTTGCAGAATTACTGGAAAATATTGGAACATTTAAAAAAAAAAAAAAGATTCTGGAAATAACTAAACACTATATAAAAATAACTGCTAAGTTCACAGCTTGAATAACGCATGCCACAGATCACTCTGGAGAACGCTCATTTCTGACACGCGTCAGTTCAGGAGCAGTGCATGAACGCAGGGATGCAGCGCACGTCACACTCTCACTACATTCACATCAGTGCGGGTGTGTCCACATCATCACTCGCAGGAAATGACACGCAGTCAAACATTCCAGTGCAGTTTGACAGGAGTGAGTGTTGTTTGTGGGTAAAAGTGGAATAACGAGATGTGACGTCCCGTTCCATTACTAGCACTGAATATCACAGAACAATCCTCAAGAACATAACAGATTTTTCATAACACATATTTTGCATGTTTCCTGAAATACACTGATAGACACTGATTTAAATGAGTTTTGAAATCTCTGACAGATAATGCCTTGGAGTTTATTTTACATCTAATATGAAACACGATCACTGTCATATGAAATTGTATTTTAAGAATGCGATTGTTTCAATAGGCCTGTGTCTGGGACTAAAGGAAAATGGGATATGCTTTAATATTTCTGCTACAACTTTATAAATTACATGTTTATGCTAAAGTTTCTTTGTCTCAAAGTTTTCATGTTTAAAAAACATCTAAATCAACAAGAGAACTAAAACCCAAGAGCTGAACTGAATTCCATTAAAAAAGTGAAAGTGAATTAAATTAAATTCAACACACGTCATGTCAAATGAGCATTCAAAGTTTGTCTTAAATATTGCTTTTCTAGTTCAACGTTTATTTCTGCTTGCATTCAAATTGCAATACTTCACCCTGTTTGAAAATACAAATGCCTAAACTGAGTTGTAATTTTAAAAGCATTCTAAATGAATTCCAACGTAACAAAATGTACAATTTCTACTGTATATCTATTTTCCTTACATTCACATCGCAAGTGCTGACTTTGACTGTAAACACTAAACTTTAAATGGAAAAAAAAAGAATATTAGTTAGCATAGATCCCTTCAATGCAAAAATATCTGCAGAATAATGTATTTACTGCATACTGTACATTTCTAACCAACCTAAGAAAGATCATTCACACTAACCAGTGCAGCCAAACAGAAACAAAACAAACAGATGAAACTAGAAACACATGCTTTCATAATGTAGTGCAGCGTAACATGGAAAGCACATATTTTTCATACGATTGAGAATTATTTGCCTTCAGAAGTGCCTGGAGAACAAACGATCATGCTGTAATACTTCTACCTGACCAGCACTTTTATCAATTTCAAGGACTTGGGAAAAACAAAAGGAAACCCAGGACAATTGGTTATTGTATTTCTGGAAAAGAAAAGAAGAAAATGTAAAATTGCACAACGTCTAAAACTGTATGGAGAAAAACAAATTATACCTCCAAAACCAATTTAGGTTTCTATTAACGTTCCGGCGTCTGTTCTGTACAAAAGCTGCTGTGTGGAAGAACTACATTGCAGTTTTTTCTGCTGCTGGCCTGATGGCTCAGAGAGATTCATGATTGTACCCGTTATCCAGTGTGAGTTGCCAGGACGGGTCAATTATCTGTCCCAGCCAGCTGGAAAGCACCAGAGCTGGTCAAGATGCTTGTTTGTGTTGTTAAGGCTATATTTAGTTTGCTTATTACCCCTGAACAAACCTGGACTGAGTGTGTTTTCTTCTCAAACTTGCAAAAAAATGCAGTAGAACCAAATCACTAAATCCCTCTGTTCATTTCAATCCGCCAACTTTCTGTGCGATGAAGGTGATAGTTAGGCACAATGTTCACGTTGCTCTTTTTCATATGCACAAATGATAAATTACATGTAATTTTTGATCTACAGTAAAGTATATATTATTTACTCTACAGGGGTTTTCACAGCAATGCAGAAAAAAAGTACCAGTCCCTTTTAAAAAAGTAAAACGTTCATAATAGAACCATTAACTGGATGATTTAATAACACTTTACTTGACGCCTTCATACGCAAATATTATAATGCATTTCTAATATAATATATAATTATATGTACTTTTACAATGAATTATGAAAATGTTAGAGTTATTATAAATACCAACTTAATGCTTGAGGCATAAAGGCTTCAACTGTTACATTTAAATATTTTAATTTAATCATTAAAATAAACACAAAAAAGAATTTCTCATAGCTCTCAAATATAACTTAGAAGCTTGGTAACAAACTTATCATGTTTTAGAACATTTCTCTAATATATATATATATTAACTTCATATTAACATTATTATATCAAATATGAATATTAAAGTTACAATAGGCCATCGTTCCATAAAAATTACTTTAGTGTTCGATTTTGGCTCTAACATTACAGAATGTTCCTTGCTAGCAGGCAATATATCACAAGTCATACAAATTTTTACGGCAGCTATACTGGACTTTTTTTGGTCCTTTTTGGAGCTGAACAGCATTGATTCATGCAGTATGAAACATGTCCTTTCATGCGCTAAAGAAGAAGGTCAGTCATACAGTTTGGAACGACATGAAGCTGAATAAATCATGAAAGAACTGTCCATTTTGGGTGAACTATACCCTTAATGAAGTGAAGAATGAAACAGAGATGTTTTCGGACAGTCTCAGGTTCCAACTTCATCATGTTCCAAGGACTCAGATTTTCTCATTCACAGATCTAAGGCAGCACGCCAGGACGATGGCAAACGTCACGGCAACGGCGGAGAAGAACTCTCCGAAAGGTCTTCCAAAAATGCAATGATCTATAGCGAAGCAAGGCCAAAATCTAAATTCCCAGCAGGTGAGCGAGAGCGCAGTCACATGAAACGCTTAGAAAATATGGTTTTGAGGAATAAGATTCAGCTCCTGGAGCATGTCTGCTTCTCGCCACAGTTATTGATCACACAAACGGCAAGGAAATGTCAGTGGTTTCATTGTCCTTCAGTTTAGTTTGGCCTTTGGTGTCAAATCCTATTAAAGAAAATCACAGCACTCTCGCTGTCTATCAAGTCGTCAAAATGCCACGGGTCTGGACGGCACCTGTGGCTTCACATACACAATCCAGAGCTTCGCTTTCTCTACTCTGTGCTAAAGGTGAATGTTTCTGCATGTTTCAATTGGCTCATTTCAATGCTCAAGTGATTTTACGGAGTTCTGAAGTTTTGTTTAATCCTATAAAGCTACGGTGTGGTATTTGATTAGGGATTTAGAAGGTCTCTAAATAATCAGCAGGATCAGACTTCGTTGTTAAACCTGTCGCACACAATCTACTCCATGCCTTCTGTCGTCTGAGAGTTTAAAGTTTCTATCAAGTAAAATGCCTTTTAGTATAATTGTACAAACCTTCAGCTGGTACTTTACGCATCTTTCTACTGTCAAATCTTGATTTTTTAAAATCAGAACGTCTCGAATATTTTTTCTCAGGATCTTTTGAGGAGCTGTTCCTCAGCGGAGCAATGATCTTCACAAGCCTCCAAAACCTCTCACATCTTCTGTGGAGCTTTTATTTCTTCATTTCTCAATGAGCATTGGATTGCAGTATGTGTTTGTATCATTTTAATCTCATTTTATAAGGCATATTTTCGGAGATATAGAGTGACCACTAATATTTATACACTTCTATGAAAGTATCTATTACACTGTTCTCACTCATTTACATTGCAAGCATCCACATTTCATATTTTTTGTCCATATAAATATCGGCATCTGCACCAAATTGAATATTTGCGTTCCGTTAGAGTCTCTGAATAAACTCTAAAACTATATTCTCTGTATGAGCCACAAAAGCCTGATGTATCAAATATAATCCCTAGTAAAAAGTATTATATTTAAAGGAGTCAAAGCCAATTTTCCACTAGCTTATATGATTCTTTAGGGTCTTAATGGACAGTTTGTAATACATTTAATATTTCTCAAGATAGTGTAAAAAAACGCTCCTTTTCCCCAGTCAAAAACAGCTCTTTAGAAATCACTCTGTTCTGTGTACTTCCCCTTTAAATCTTCAAGAGCTCCGCTGACCCCGCCCCTCTTTTCCGAGGCGCTCTCAGCGGATCTTTTTTTTGCCTATCCATAGTGAAACTTGCTAATTAGCACATTATTAGGAAAGGAGATTCCCTTCAGAACCAATTTCCATTTCCATTCCCATTTCAGAAGGGGCAACTTATTTTTATTACATTAAGAGAGAACTACTGGTGGATCTTTATCATTGTTGGGTGGTTTTGTTACACACTCCCAACACACATCTCAGTCCAAACAGCTCAAAAAAGTGCATGTATAGTTCGAATCTACATATTTACTGACAGATGACTCGAGACCTACTGATATAAATTTTTATAAGCCTAAAATGCTTATTAATGTCACTTTTAATGAGGATTGTGTACTATTGCCCTTTAAATGCTAAATATTTGAAGTGTATCTGAAGTATACTTGCAGTAGTTCCACTTTAGCTCAATCACATATACTAAGTATGTCTTTAATCTGACTAATCAGCACTACTTCTGCACAATTAAAGTGCATTAAGGGCAACATTAGTTGCCAATTTAGCAGACTTTAAGTATACCAGTTTAGTACACTAAAAGTACAATTGCATGGCATATTTTTAAGTATATAAATATGAAAATGTATTTGTAGTATACTGAACATGAAATAAATGTAATTGAAATACACTTAAGTATATTTAAGTTTCACTAGGGATACAAAACAAAAACACAGGTTCACTCTTCCATTTAAAAAATAGTTCACCTTTAAGCCTCATTTGTTGTGGAATCCATGGATTTCTTCTACAGACTTTATCTCAAGTTTCAGTTTTGATACTGCTTTGGCTGTTTGGAGTTGGAATACACGTAAGATCTGATTCTTATTTACTCGTGTGTACTCACCTGCCATACTCACCTGTCTTCCCAGGACGTTACACCCAGATCCTCTCTCAGCTCGACTCCACCTGTAAGAGAAAGGACGATCAAGAAACAGGACTGATATCACACAGCGTATTCCGCTCTTACCTCTGCAATAGAGTGCCAGATCAAAGGGACTTCTTCAGAGAATCCAGAGAGATCGCTGTGGAGATTGCTCCATTGTTTACAACCTTCACATCTACTGCCCAGTTTATCAAAGACTGCCTAATATCTTCAATATTCTTAATAAACTGTTCAAACTTACCTCCGTTGTTCCTCTTCCTTCCACTGAGCATTACAGAATTACAGCCCATAAAAAGAGTAAACCGAACCCCTCATCCCCCGCTCAGTATGGAAAGCGAAGACACCACAGAACGAAGTGAATTGAACACAGTACTTCAAGCCATTGAAAGACTGCAAGTTTCTTCACCTGCTCCCAATGCTGTCAATCGTCCTCCACTATATTCCGGTGAGCTATCGTTCATCTCTCTTCTTATGAGAACTTTAAAGCTCACTTTGAAGTTTTTGGCTCTGATCCATCACCTGTATCAGCTCAAGAGACATTATTACAGTAAAAACAAGGTAAACTCACCATGCACGAATATGTTCTTAAATTTCGCACTTTAGCAACCACCAGCAGTTGGAATGGTCCCACACTTCTAGCAGTCGTTCGGCTTGGGCTGAGACCTAACATTCGTGCACAAATGACAATCTATGACGATTCTGTGAATTTAGAAGCCTTTCTCAGAAAAGTAGCTATCGTATCCAGGAAAACTCACATCATCTACCTCCTCTGAGCTGAATAACCCTGGTCACACGGTCAGTGATGAATATGAACCCATGCAGACGGAATCATATCACTTGACGGCCACTGAGAGATGGAGACGAAGGGTGGAACAGTGTTTCTACTATTGTGGAGCCTCGAACCACTTTCAACGGGACTGCTCCATTCGACCCGCTACAAGATGGGTGAGTATTGATTTTCTTAACCCCATGACCAATGTAATACCATTGATCACAGTAAAAATAATCTCACAAGAACAGGAGCATTACGGCACTGCTATAGTGGACTTGGGAGCAGCAGGTAACTTCATCTCATCAAAATGTTTAGACAGTATGCATATCACCTGTCAGAGAAACACCACCAGTTATCGTATAACTACTATTCAAGGAGTATGTGCGGGAAGCACTGGATCAGGGATTAATCACCCCCTCCATATCACCAGCTCCATACCTCAAGCTTTTTCTGCGTGGCCAAGAAGGATGGGGGCCTACGCCCATGTATCGATTACTGGTCACTGAATCAACAAACAGTAAAATTCGCTTACCCTCTTCCTTTGGTTCCACCAGCATGAGATCAGCCAAGATCTACAGTAAGTTGGATTTACATAGCGCTTACAATTTGGTGAGAATAGGAGAAGGCAATGAATGGAAAACGGCCTTTGTAACCCCATCTGGCCACTATGAATATCGGGTTATGCCGTATGGTCTAGCCAACTCTCCAGCAATATTCCAGAATTTCATGAATGAAGTGTTCCGGGATATGCTAAATCACTTTGTTATTTACATAGATGACATTCTGACTTATCCACCCACAGAGTTTACGTCACCAAAGTGCTCCGCAGACTAAGAGAACATTCCCTGTATCTCAAGGCAGAGAATTGTGCATTTCATCTTCAGGAGATTCAGTTCCTGGGATACGTCATCTCACCAGCAGGGGTCACCATGGAAAATAACAGGGTGAAAGCAGTACAGGACTGGCCATTACCTACCACTGTCAAGGCTCTCCAGAGATTCTTAGGTTTCTCCAACTTTTATCAACGGTTTATTAAAGGGTACAGTCAAATCTCTGCTCCACTCACGTCCTTACTAAAAGGAAAGACAAGGAAACTTCTCTGGAACCTATACTCTGCCATCCCAATCCTGACTTACCCTTCATAGTCGAAGTGGATGCGTCAACCCTAGGAGTAGGGGCAGCTCTATCACAGAATCATGGAACACCACCATCACAACAACCAATTGTGCATTCTTCTCTAAGAAACTGACCACTGCGGAACAAAACTATGACGTGGGCAATCGGGAACTCCTGGTCATAAAACTGGCATTTAAGGAATGGCAACACTGGCTGGAAGGAGCCAAACACACCATAACAGTCGTCACAGATCACAAGAATCTCCTTTACTTGCAGGAGGCGAAACAACTAAATCCACGACAAGCACGCCGGGCACTATTTTTCACAAGTTTTAAATTCAAGGTTACTTACAGACCAGGAGAGGAGAATGCTAAAGCGGATGCTTTATCCAGGTTGCACAATCCCGATCCCACTCCAGAGAAACCTGTACCCATCATACCACCTGAGCTGTTCATGGCCCCTAGCTGGCATACCCACTGCCTTCGAAACAGCACAGGCCTTATTCCATCATGTGTTTCGACACTTTGGCCTTCTGGAGGATATCGTGTCAGATCGAGGCCCACAATTTACCTCTCGAGTATGGAGAGAATTCTTTCGACTACTTGGTGTCTCCATAAGTCTATCGTCAGGTTATCACCCACAGACAAACGGGCAAACCCAACGAAAGATACAAGAGATTAGCAGATATTTACGCACCTATTGTCACAACCATCAGAACGACTGGGCACAATACTTACCATGGGCTGAATATGCTCAAAATTCATTGAAACAAACAGCTACAGGTATAACACCTTTTCAATGTTTTTTAGGATATCAACCACCTCTATTTCCTTGGGCAGAAAAACCATCTCCAGTTCCCGCCGTTGATCATTGGTTCAGAACTAGCGAGCAGGTCTGGGACTCCACACACATCCATCTGCAAGGTGCCATCTGCCGCCACAAGGCAGAAACAGATGCTCTGCGATCTGAAACACCTCAGTTTCAACCCGGAGACAAGGTATGGCTATCCACCAGAGACATCAAGCTTCAGGCATCATGCTTACCTTGCAAAAAGCTCAGTGCCTGATACATAGGTCCATTTCCCGTAATTCGTCAAATCAATGAAGTTTCTTATGAATTACAGCTTCCTCCTAACTATCGTATTCATCCCACCTTTCACGTATCACTACTGAAACGTCATTAGGAACCTGCACTTCCCTTACCCGACAACGAACCTCAAGAGCCTCCTCCAGAAATCAGACCATTTATCAAGTCAACCAGATACTAGATTCTAGATGTAGGACCCTCCTGGAGGAGTTTCACCCTAATCGTCCAGCCCCTAGAGGTCGAGGCAGACCTCACCGTCGAACTAGAGCGCCTGGAGTCACTCGTAGAGAGGGGCATGCTACTTAAGCTCACCTCGCTAGTCTCACAATGGCTATGATCAAGGTAACAAACCCTTTACTTACCTTTTAAGCCTCATTCGTTGTGGAATCCGTGGATTTCTGCTACTGATTTTTATCTCAAGTTTCAGTTTTGATGCTGCTTTGGCTGTTTGGAGTTTTGGCGATCTCTGCACAGATCTTTCACGGAAATATTTCAAGGAAGCCTTTAAATTACCAACCATGCTACTCACCTGCACTGAAGCTCAGTGATCTCACAGCGCACCTATAACGCGGAATACACGTGAGATCTGATTCTCATTACTCATTTACTCACCTGCCATACTCCCCTGTCTTCCCAGGACGCTACACCCAGATCCTCTCTCAGCTCGACTCCACCTGTAAGAGAAAGGACGATCAAGAAACAGGACTGATATCACACAGCGTATTCCGCTCTTACCTCTGCAATAGAGTGCCAGATCAAAGGGACTTCTTCAGAGAATCCAGAGAGATCGCTGTGGAGATTGCTCCATTGTTTACAACCTTCACATCTACTGCCCAGTTTATCAAAGACTGCCTAATATCTTCAATATTCTTAATAAACTGTTCAAACTTACCTCCGTTGTTCCTCTTCCTTCCACTGAGCATTACATCCAGATTTTTTTGGAGAAACAATTGAGATATTAATGAACCATTTTTTCTTTCTCTAAAAAAGTTTGTCAAAGTGCCCTGAAGGATCCAATCATGCCATTTCCCCAGCAGTAATGTAATCTCTTTTCTTCATATAGTGGTCATTAGTTAAATATAAAGGTGAATTATTTCCTCGTCTAATATCTTGCGCGAGCCAAATGGAGCTCTTATGAGGAACTGAAAGTCAGCAAATGTACAGTATGAGTTAAATTAGAAAATAAGAGCCAGGCAAAGGAGCAGCCATCAGCGAAAGCCAGAGGCAGGACGGATGTTGTGGCGCTCTGATACAGATAACCTTGTAGAGGTGATGAGAGCATGAAAAATTTCGATGTATTTGTTCTTTAAACACACTGTGGACGTGCTGAAGCAGCATTTATGGAGCAGCGTGCTTGGCTGCATTTGATTGTATTGATTTCATTATGCTGCCTTGTTGTCCATGCATTTCCAAACACACACACACGACTTGTTATTAAATTATTCATTGCATCCCCTTCACAAATGAGAAATTGAACATTTTGAAAAGAAGACATCAATTCAATAGACGCAAGATGCTGATAATGTACAACACTGACTGAACTAGGGAGAAATAATTGTTTTGCTTAACGTTACGTCCACCTGAGAGCGTCTAATCTATAAACGCCATCTCTCTATTAGCTGCACGCTGAATGAGCATCCTATGCAAATCAGCTTCTTCATGTGCCTTCGGCGAACGCCTCATAAAACACAGCAGAAATGCATTAGACACCAGGGCAAAAGGTCAAACGTGTAAATCTTGCCTTTAGTATTACAATGAGATTCACTAAATAAGAATATAGAAGTGCTATACTGCTGCTTATTCAATGATTAGAACGAGGAAAGCCTATGCAATATATATATCAGAGACCTCTGAAAACTTTTACTGAACATTTAATACTACCCAGCTAACACAAGAGCTCTACAACACCTCAAGCTTTGAAATGATTTAAACACTTGTACAGGGAACTTTCCATTAGATCATTTTGTTACTTTTGAAACAAGTATCATCATTTGTTTTTACACAAGAGTTTAATTAAAATAGTAAAGAAAATACACCATTGGACGATGAATAAAGTTTTCGTGCTAACTCAAAAACCAGATAACTTTGAATAAACATTCTCTTTATGTTACCAGAAGAAACTGAAGTGATTTCTGGGTTAAAGGAATGTTCAGTTTATAAAATTTTTAATTTTTCAAAATGTATTGAGAACATTTGTGACCCTGGAGATGAAAACCCAGTTTTGGGTGAGATAACATCCTTCATAAGGTGAAGAACATCCTGTGATAATGTAATCTAAGTAAGACAATACTGAAGATTTAAATCATAGTGAAATCAAACTTTGATGCTTGCATCATATGAGATTTTGAGACATTAGTCTGGATTTAACAGAGGGTCACGTTTGTTCTTTGTTATGCTGTAATGTCAAGGGAACTTTCCAATTTTATACTTAAACATGATACATAAATATTTTTGTGTTTAAGTTTTGAGAATATCATTTAAAAAACCTAAAAACTTAAAAAATGTACAACTAAAAATATAGATACTGCTTGTGTTCCCATTAAGTAAAAAAACAACAACATTATTTTTGAATGTTCTGCAATGTTAGTTATTGTTTTGTTGTTGTCATACAAAGAAAATTTTCCAATAGCTAATATGATTCTTTAGGGTCTTAATGGAAAGTTTGTAATATAGTTTGTTTTAAAATTTTTCAAAGATAATGTAAAAAAACGCTAATATTCCTCTGTCGAAAACAGCTCTTTAGAAATCACTCTGTGTACTTCCCCTTTAAATATTCACAAGCTCCACTGACCCCGCCCCTCTTTTCCGAGGCGCTCTCAGAGGATCTTTTTTTTGCTATATTCATAGTGAAACTTGCTAATTAGCACATTATTAGGAAAGGAGATTAGCAAAGATTCATTAAAAGACTGTAGGTGAGGCTGGATCATGAATGATTTGCATGAACTTAAACGCATTTCGGTTGATCAAGGGGGCGTTTCCCTTCAGAACCAAACGTAACGTTAATCCTTTGCGTCTTCAGCCTCTCAGATGTCGGGGGTAAATGACTACTGCTCTGTTCATTAATACATTCAACAACAAAACACCTCAATCTCTTAGTCCTGCTTGTCTCTGCGTCTCGGTCTGATGACGGCTCACTCAGGGCGGGTCTGAGGTAAGACACCAGTTCTGTCTGTGTGACACGCTGCTGTCAATCAACTATTGTGGGAGTGGCCTCTGTCAGTGTGACACCACACCCACATGCATTTGAGAATGTCTTGATTTCAGAAGGGCAACTTACTCACCCTCATGTCGTTCCAAACCCATAAGACCGTCATTCCTCTTCAGAACACAAATGAAGATGTTTTTGATAATATCAGAGATCCATCTGACAACTGAAATGATCCAGAAACACAATAAAAACATCAGTAAAACACTCCATGTGACATCAGTTTTGCGACACTACGAGAATACTTTTTTTGTGCAAAGAAAACGGAAAAAAAATAACATCATTTACTCCATTTTAGGGAATAATATTGTGTAAGCCTATGCTTTCCTACAAACTAACCCTTAAAATCTTTTTTGCAAAATACCTTTAAAAGGTATCATAAGCAAAGCAGCCATAGTTAACAAAGCATATACAGCGATGCAACCTGTTTTACAAAACGCTGAGGTTTTTTGTGCATAACCCCTATTAAAATTCAGATAACGTTTGTTCATAACTTGCCAGAACATTAAGGAGGTTGAAAATGTTCCTTGTTAGCTGGGAATTTTCTTGAACACATAAATGAATGTACTGAAACTGACAGAACACTAGTTCAACCAAAATTATGTCTAAAACGAACATTTATTGCAGCCTTTTTATCCCCTTCATTGTACTCGTTTAGCAAATGCTTAAATCCAAAGTAAGATTCACCAACAGCAAACTCCAGAGTATTTGCAGCACATGACGGAAAGCTATAGATTCAAGTTAGATAAGCAGCCCGTGTGACCTGTGTGTTAAAGATATGATGAGATATTTTTTCTGTCTGTTAACTGGTTTGTCCACCTCTCGCTCTCTTAAATCATTTCAGATCAGCGTGTGACACCGCTGGAGAACACCACGCTTTTTCAGCTCAATTTACTGGCTTGTATCTTAATTGAGATCTTAACACAGTCCAACAAAAAGCAGCGAAACGCATTTAGCAGCGCTCAGTTCTCTGCGAGACAAAGGAGAAAGCCTAACATTAACATAAAATGAATTTGTGGCCCATTTTCAACAAGTTATGTTAATTGAGGCTATTTTTGAACAGTGTAGGATGTGTGCTTGCTTCTTAATTATTTACAAAAATATACATATTAGTGGTGCTTGTCAAAAAAATCATGGCTATGCTGACACTGAGGGTTAGTGAACCAAATCCTGAATTTACATAAGTTGAAGAGCCTTAGAAAAGAAAGCTATTTTAGCACTTGATATGAAATTTCGCCGGGCCGCTGCCCTTAATTTACGAGTGAAAAACTGATTGTTTTAGTTTTTGATCAAGCATAAGGATTCATTCGCATCTGGCCTTTTTGTTTAATCACACGGCATAAAATGTCATTACGCTTTCTGCAACAATTGACACGTTGACAGATTGAGACGCGTAGTGTTGGGTTGCGAGATTGAAAGAAAAAGCCCAGATCTGATTCTTTTCACTCTGATGAATGCGTCTAGCCGGGGCTTTGTGAGCGGCATTTCTCTGAGATGAAATGTCTTATTCTCATCTTCTCCAAAATAATCGCTTTTATAGTCGTGTTATATTTCATGCCTTTCTTTTCATGATAAATGAAACACTCAGGATACTGGGCTTGGAACAACTAAAGACGCATAACTCTTTAGTGAACTCAGTGACATCATAACATAAACATTGTATAAGTCAGACATTTCTAGGTGATTCTTGAACTTTTTACAATAGAACTGTACTTTTCTCCAGTGTCCTTGGTTTCTGAAAGTAATTATTCCATACATTTTTTCCATTTCAGAAGTTCGATCATGGCACAATATTACAGTTTAAATTTTATGAGTTTTAATTTTAACCAATTATAGTTAATGAACTAAACATTCCTTAAATTTGATTACATGTAACATTTTGATTTCTCAAAAAAAAAAAAGTATCATTTTTGAAAGTATAATATCATTAGAAATGGGTCACAGCCACGAATCAATTCAAATGTAATTTAATTGCAATTAAACGTAATCTTTGATGTTTAATAGCTAATGACTTAACGACCATCGGTTGTCTGTTACGAGAAATAAAATAACAGGCTATTAGCATTTCATTTGCGCATAGGTGAAATGATGTCTGGAAATGGCTCAAAGGCAAAACTCTCTTGTGACAGGCCAGCGCTAAATCTTATGTGACAATTCTCTTTTTTTAAGGATGATGCCATCGCGCATTATCTTTATTATTTTTCTAATGATTTATGAATGCTATATTATAATGGTGTTTTATTTGGTTATTTTATCTCTATTTAACAAAGAATAATTGTAGTCAGTTTGGAAACTTTGCGCCACCTGGTGGTAGTTTCGTGAACGACTTTAACACTCGACGGAATTTAAGTTAAATCTGGGGCCCTGTGGAGGCGGTACACGCTGCGTTAAAAGTCATTTTGGTTGTCCACCTACTGTACCTTGGGTCCATCCTTCTCAGCCAACGGTCACAGCCTACCAGATGTAAGATCGCGTGTTAACACCGCCTGGCTGAAATGGCGCCAAAGTGAGTCCTATGCAACCGACGCATGTCAAACCATATCTACAAGTCAGTGGTCCGCCCAGTAGCCCTATACGGAGCAGAATGCTGGCCAGCGAGATGGAAATGCGCATGCTTTGATGGATGCTAGAACTAACCCGATGGAACTAGGTCATAAACGAAGACATCAGGAAGATAGTGGGTGTGGCACCCATCACAGAGAAGATGCGAGAAGCGTGCCTACGATGGTATTGTAGAGGTGGTTAGATCGGATCAAAGAAGATATAAAGCATGCATACATCGCCCCCGAAGACGCCCTGGATTGGAGGAAGTGGAGAATGGCTTGCCAAAAAGTGGACCCTATACTGCGGGACAAAAGCTAGGAAAGAAGAAGAACGACAACTAAGCATGAAAACAATTCATTTTATTTGAAATATTATAAGCACAGAGAGACTGAATAATACTGTATTCTTCATTTAAATTTGGGAAACGAGAATAATAATAAGCTGAAATCATTCTGATTCATACGCATGAGGGCTCATCACCAAAAATCCTTCTCTCTATGGAGAAAGTTGTACTGCGGTGCATCAGAATGAAAGGTCATGGGAAATTTCATTCTTTGACATCACTGTTATCGTCTCTGTAGGGTTTGTTCAATGTTTCACTGGCCTATTGTAGTTCTTTCTCATGGGAGACATGACCACGAGCGCTCACGTCTGATTGGCCATGAATTATCTCCAGACCATATTCCCTGCTCTCATAACTCAACCTACAAACACAGATAACATTCAGCTTCTCAAGGAGACTCTTCACATGTACAAAACAGCAAGATTTCTTATCCAGTGATGTATTGCGTCTGAATATATTGTATAATGTGCAAAAACAAACACTTGCATAAAAAAAAGAATGCAAGTCTGTAAGAAATGTGTAAACATCATTATTAAACATATAATTCTGAATAAATGTAATACAAAAATATATACATAGAACATATAAATAAATTATATTGCATTAATATTATGTGTAATGTCCAAAAAAAACCTAATATTTAAAAAACAATGGATTTCTATTTACTGCAAAGTAATGTGTAAATGTCTATTATATTATTTATATTTATTATTTATATATTTATTATATTTATATTTTAAGTATATATGTATGTGTGTGTGTGTGTGTGTGTACATATAAAAAATAACAGTAATAAAAAAAATTGTTTGTATTACTATTATTTAATTCTATATTTTATATTCCTGTTATGTACATATTTATATTATACATACATTTATATATATTTTTTTTCCTGTTGCATACATACATAGATATGTATATGTGTATATTTATATATACACACACACACACACACACACACA
>JAUYWG010000044.1:17514807-17532150 GCA_034779775.1 Enteromius afrohamiltoni
CTGGATTTGGAGTCGCACTCAGAATTGAAGTGGAAGCACACTACAGGCTGATCCAGCTTTGATGTGATGTGCTTAAAACAAGTCAGAATGAGTCTCAGTAGTGTGTGTGTGGCCTCCACGTGCCTGTATGACCTCCCTACAACACCTGGGCATGTTCCTGATGAGGTGGAGGATGATCTCCTGAGGGATCTCCACCCAGACCTGGACTAAAGCATCCACCAACTCCTGGATGGTCTGTGGTGTAACATGGTGTCGGTGGATGGAGCGAGACATGATGTCCCAGAGGGGCTCAATTGGATTCACGACTGAGAAACAGACAGCCAGTCCATAGCATCAATGCCTTCGTCTTGCATTGTTTGATTTTGTTTGATTTCACAGAAGTGTGGTTGACTTGGAGTTACATTGTGTTTAAGTGTTCCCTTTATTTTTTTGAGCAGTGTATATATATGTATGAAAGTACAGGCCTTGTATCAGTGTTTCTGATGCTGTTGCCGTCAGGTTTCTCTGTTTTAGATCAGACTATAGTGATTGGAAGTCCTTGTAAATTGGAGAGGAGAGGTCTCGGCCGCTGAAGATCAATCAGAAAGTGTTTGTGGCTCGTAGCGCAGCTGTTGCAAACATAATGACGCTCTGATTGTTTCATCACTAAAGGGTCTATGACATCAATTAAAGCACAGACTCAAAAGGTTCTGGACTCAGCACAAGTTTTGAAGTGCGGGGAGAAACGTTTCCACCGCCTCACATCAAGGACCAGGAGGCTTTCACGGCAAGGGGATCGTGGCTTTCATCATCTCTTTTGCTCTTAGAAATTTTATCGAACACACGCTTCCATTTCTCTCTTTGCCCCAAGAGTTCTTTTGTCAACTTCAAAGGCAGTGCATTGTGGGACATTTGTTTCCAGCACATTATCCTGTTAATTCAAATCAATTGAGAAGGAGTCTCAGGTCAGTGCTGAACAGATCTGAACTTCATGTAAGAAACGGTGCTAAATGGAAATACAATTTAATTAACCATATAACCACGCATTGTTACAACAGAACATAAATGTGTTTTTCCATTTGAAAAGATAATAAGCTTATTCTAACGCCATACATCCAGACTACGATATATGATGCTAATTCATTTTCTTCTGACTGAAGCTAGTTAAATGAAACAGATGTTTGTGTGACAGACGCTGTGAACTATAAACTGTGTAGGGGACATGAAAATGTACCCTACACAAACTTCTGGCGCTGAAGCAAAATCACGCAAGCTACAATTCATTTTACAATTATTTTTTACATTAAATCATTTAATAAATCACTTATTATTAAATATATTTTTACAGTCATTTCAAAAATTATATTTGAATATATTTTCGTTTATTTATTATTTTAAAATATTTCCATTACTTTTAAAATTAAATGGGATCCAACTTTACAATTTAAGTTTAACATTTTTGATAAATAAATTATTTTAACCATTTCTATTGCATTATACCAGATTTTGATGAAAGATGGCCCAAGCTGTCACGCCAGAGGCGTTGCCTTGTGTTTATGTTTTTCTGTTTAGGTGCATTCGCTTTTTTTATTGTATTATATCAGAATTATATTCATTTTAATATTTCAGTTTTTTAAATGCAATTTTTTTTTAATTTTTATTTATTTTAATCAATGTTTCGCAGTAAATAGGATGCAAACATTTCCATTTTACTGTGTGGTCCTAAAGCAAAACTGAAATGCTAAACTCTTACAATTTGTTTTTTATTATTAAATGTAATATAATAATAAACATCATTAAAAAATATCATATTATGATTTTATATTTAATTTATTTAGCATTAAATGGTATTCCAAAATGATGCATTTAAATTGCCAACTGCCCACTTCTAATACATTTCTGAGAAATTAGCAAATCCATATAGGCAGGCAGTCAATCAGAAACTACAAAAAAAAAAAAAAAAAAAATCAAGGAGAAACCTATACCCACAATAACAGATATTGTAAAGAACCCATAATTTGCTCAGTAGCACTGCAGAGGCATCAAGACAAACCAGAAGCACTGAACTTAAGTTCCAGGTGGAGAACAGTCCTGTGCCCAGGTAAATGGATGTCCATACCTCCAGAGCGCTGGGGACATTTCTTTTTTTATTCACTAAGAACAGATTTCATTTTTGATTTCATGGCCTGTCTTGGTTCAGTGTAGCTTCAGGCTAGTGAGCCAGAAGACATAATGTCCACGGAAAGGCCTCTAGAAGTCACACAGGATCCAGGCAGAGATGCACAGAAAGAGCGTACAGAAGCCCGAGGCCGGATTCTTCAGCATTCACACAACGTGCGTTTGTTTACCTTTCAAAGTCCACAAAACCCCCGGACCATAAAACACCTTTAGCATCCGATATTGTTCACCCTGAAAGTGCTGGGAATCCCATGTATTATCAATCATATTCAGAATACACTCAAATAATACAAAAACACACATGCTTGGTGCCATTATTATATTAGCAAGCTTACATTTGTTCTTAAAACCTGATCAATTTTCTGCTTATTTAGATGAGTGCTTTATAAACAGGAGGCCTTAAACTTTCATAGGAAGCCAAAAAATGTAAAAAAAAAAAATTATTGTAAGCAATAATTCAGAATTAATACGTTATGAATAATAATTCAAATACTTGTAAAGGCTTTTAAAATATTTTTTACAAGACAAAGCCCAATTTTAACTTCTATTTCTAGATCTCAAATGTTTTAAATAAATTACTACTTTATGAAGAATATGTTTTTCTCTATTCATCCATATATAACATTTATAAGATTAAAAAATTATGAAAAAAAAATGCATCTGGTAAATCACAAATTTTCACTAGTCATTTACACAATTATTAAAATATAATTATAGTATCATTAAGATACTAGATTTTGTAAGACGTTGGATTTAAAATTAAAAAAGTATATTTTATTTTGTTATTTTAGAACATTGAATACTGAAAGTACGCTAAATAACAAGTGCTTCCATGGCAACTATCTGAAATATGTTATTTATATAATATGTTATATTATGTGTTATTTTTTCCCCCCTTTTATTTTAAGTAACTTTATGGTTTTAGAATCACCAAATCTGTTATTGATTAAACAACAACCATGATTAACCACGAACATTCCAAACTAGGGATGCTCATTTTAACCGGTTAACCGTTCACTGAGCGATTTGAATCAGTTAAACGGTTAAAAGGGTAATTTTATTTATTTCAGTATTTTACCTACTCATATAAAATCTCATTTTACTGGCCACATTCACACAGTTGTTGAGTCCTAATACAGGGAGTGACAACAGCTTTCTGTAACGGAACTCACCTGGAAACGATCAGGAGTATCAACCGTGTTCTCTGTGTGAACTGAACTGGACACGTCATTCACTGCTGAAGAGAGCCACTCTGAAGCACAAACTGGGTTTTTATGTGTGTTTTGGATAACTTCTAGTGATGGAGAAATGAGCTGCGTGTCATCTGTAAGTTTTATTAGATCTCGTCAGTTTTGTGTTCTGTGCGCGATTCATATGCTCCGCTTTCTGTCCATTAATGAAGGTTTGATGAAAGAACTCGCGCCTCGGTTGGACTCCTGTCACGTCAGAAAGTGGTAAGACTTAGTTTTGACATTAATTGGGTCACTGTTGCTAACTTTCTGTTGTTTGCTAGTTTTGCGCGTGTACAATGAATCTGCAGAAAACAAATATGACTATTTTTAACGGGTCACAGGTGCTTATCCTTTCTAATTGAATTCAATTCTCATTTCAAATAATGTAGTTAGTTTACCGGTTAACAATGAGCATCGGTTGTCGGTTACGAGAATTAACCGAAATGAGCATCCCTATTTCTTTGGTGTGTTTTAGAGCTAAAATATCTTAAATGTAGTCGTAGTAGTAGGCTAATATATTTCTTTACTGCCATGTCAGTATTTTAAAAAACCCTGCGAACATACAAAAAATACAACAAGATCGTTTACATTAACATTTGTGACCCTAGAGCACAAAAGCAGTCTTCAGTCGTTGGTGTATATGTATAGCAATAGCCAAAAATGCATCGCATGGGTCAAAACTAACAATTTTTCTTTTACGCCAAAAATCATTAGGATATTAGGTAAAGATGGCGTTCCATGAAGATATTTTGTACATGTATTAATGTAAATATATAAAAACCTAATTTCTGATTAGTCATGTAAGAACTTCATCTGGACAGCTCTCTGCCAAATATCATCCTATCCTAACAAACCACACATTAATGAAAAGCTTATGATGTATAACACGTACAGTTTAACTTCTAAAACTTTCTGGCACTTATACTAAACTCTTTAAGTGAGTTTTCTACATACATTAAAAGCTGGACAGTCCAATAAAATGTGTTTGACAGAAAGGGGAAGCTTGCAATAGTTGCAAAAGTCAGTCTTGTATGTATCTGATGAACACCTTTGATCTAATCTAGTTTTAAAAGTCTGGTTGAAATGTGCGTTATCTTAAATGTACAGAAACATACGCAGGTTTGATTCGAATTCCTTCCATGAGCAGCCATGTGACGGGCGTATTGAGCCGCAGCACAAACATGTCCATAAACTGTTTACATCCCCAATCGTGATATTGCAGCTTTTGAAATCTGGCACCGACACAGTACAAGACATCTCCGCAGAGTTTCCCCCAAAGCATGCAACAAAGAGGAGCTGAGCGTTTGTGTGTGAACTAATCCTGATGATTGACACTCTGTTTACCTGCAACCCTTTAGAGCCTAGAAAGGGAATAGATCACCTGTCAGCTCTTTCCTTATCAAGCCTTTTTCCACTAGTCTGCTATTTTCTGCAACTACCTGCCAAAAAAGCACACGCTCACAAACAATAAATCTCACGTATGGCTTACTCAACGCCTGCACTTTACCTTCTTCTATTTAAATGACATCGCGCATCTACAGAAATATTTGCTTTGTGAAGAGGACGTGGCTGTGGGTTTCTCTCCGTGATGGTTCTGCCACAGCGTCTGACACGCTCCTGAGCCGAGGGAAGACAAACACGCCTCCAAGCAGCAGGGCTCCCAAGGCTCTGCTGGAGAACAGGTAAACTCCCTGCAGATTACTGCAGGCACTGGAAATTGAAACATCTCACCTCATCACTCGCCCACTTACTTTTCTCTTTCTTCCACGAGGCCATCGTGTTTTCTGTCTGTAACAATTTACGAAACGTTCGGATTCTCACAAATGTTTGGCTGCTGTTTGTTAGTGCCACTGGCTAAGACAAAAAAAAAAATTGCTATTAAATATTTTAATATAAAGAAATGGCATTTAACACATTGAGATAATTTTAAAGTAATTTTAAAGAAGTAGGAAGTGATTTTTACCTTCCATTAAAAAAAAATTATTATATATATATATAGAGCATACTTCAATCTTTACTTAGAATATCCAAAAAGTTCTTAAAAAAAACATTCCAAATGTATTTACTTACAACTTCATACATATAACTTCATATATATTTTTTTCCATAATCTATTTTCTTGTAAAATCATACACCAATGATCTGTTTCACTTACTTCAAGAAATATTTTTATTTACAACTTCTAGAAATCTTTTTTTCAGTGTTCTCTTGTAAAACAATAGAGTTTTTAGCATCTCAAAAATTATATAAGACTAATATTATATATATATATATATATATATGTGTGTGTCTGTGTATTTTTATATTTATTTTACAGTGTATTGTCTTATTTTTTTTTTGTGAAAAGCACTACTTACAATTTTGGAAAAACACTATTTTATACACACCATTTTCTTGTACAACATACTCCAATAATGGGTTTTAATTTTTATATACATATAAATACACATAAATATATACATACACACACATTAATATAATCTAATAAACTTCTTAACTTTTTTTTCTTTCTTATTTTTATTATTAATAAGGTCATTTGAAGTACGTTTTATAATAAATAAATTTATTGCAATACAAACTCCAAAACTCAATTATTATTTTACAGTCTATGCTCTTGTAAAAATATTCCAGTGGTCATCGTTTTATTTATTAGGGTAAAAATAACTTAATTTAAAATTAAATTATTTATTTATTTATTGTGGTCTATTTATTTACAACTTTGAGAGCAAGTACACTTTAAAAAAAAAAATTTATACCACCATTTCTAACTGACCTCTAACCAGAAGTATTACACAAGACTTTCCCTCTCAATATTAAAGATACTAGCATTATCACGGAGTATACTTTAAACATTAAATAACGTCAATGGAGTGCATAGCAGCGGGGAGCTAACGATTGCCATGAGTCTTTGATAATTGCTGTACTGTCCATGAAAATTGGACATAATTAACAGACAAGGCCCGAGATGATTGGAAACAAGATCAACAGAGGCCTTGGGTTGAGACGGGTATTATCACGCACTCGAGCGTGAAACGAAGGCGCTAATTGTTCTTTACAATATAAAAGGAAAGATTTTCAAAGCATTAAAGGGCAAATCTAGAGCTCAGATCTGAGGACGGAGAAACCGACGAGCATACAGATTCACTCCAAAATGACACTCGACATTTTCCATATTGAGGGATTTCGTGCAGAGCATTGCAAACACAACGCTTAATTGCTTTTGTAAAACAACTGGGGATTGAAATCCCACATCATTATTCCTCCTACAGATGGAAAAAAAAAAAAAAAAAAAAAAAACAGTTGACACCGGCGTTGTTGGAGTGTATTCAATAGTCATTTGCCGCTTGGCGGCTGCATTTCTACAGACTGCAAATTTGCAATTAAGCACGAGCCTCACCAGCGACCCTGAGGATAGCGAAGCGACATAATCGCTCAATGAACATGTAAAGCCTCGGTCAGCAAACGCAGCGCTCGGGCTTACCGAGCATTATGGGCACAAATTTGCCAACGTCATGTTGCTTGTCTCGTATGCCACCAAAGCTAATTAAAACGCACCGCCACGGGAGACCGTGCAGAAATATTTGCGCCCTGCAAACGACATGCGACATTAGTCTCGGAGCAATTTCTCAAATGCCACTCATCAATCAAAGCCAACACAAGACGGGCGAGGAGACTGATGGGACGATGATGTCACACTTAGAGACGGGCAAGACTACACTCTTTCCAAAGCATCTTCGAAGCTCCGTTTAATTATGCTTGTTTGGGGTCGTGTCCGCCAGACATCGATCAGACGCGTTTTCTTGAGGGATGTTCACAGAAGATGTGCTCCTGCATTCACAAACAGCTGACGGAGCCCTTTATGAATGCAAGAATGCAAACATATTCAAGACCAACATATACTGTGATTCTCTTCTCAGAGATCAGAGACTACAGTTACTGTCACACATCAAACACAGCATACAGATCAATTTATGCCGCGTACAGATTTGTAATTTGGATTTTAGACAATTTTCTTTACAGGCCCACAGTACTTAACAGTATCAGATTGAAGAGAAGAGTGTCAGTAATGTATTCAAGTAAAGACATTTCATTATTGAATTCAGAGATGTCACTGTCTAGCTCAGTTTAGTTTAAATCCACGCAAGCAAATAATATAAAGAAATAAAGAAAGAAAATTACACAACAACAAAAAAAAGCAACAAAAGCAAATATAATTTTTTAGGGCTGTCAAAACTAATTTCTTAATGCTTTTGGAATGATATTGGAAAATAGCTTGAAAACATTTTTTTAAATAAAGTTCATTCATTCAAACATTATACTGTCAAGCATTATTAAAAAATGATCAGTTATTTTTATTATGAATATATTTATTTATAAATTCCTAAGTTCCTAAAAGCACAGTGGCCTCCATAACCCTTAAATGGAAGACGTTTAGGACGACCAGAACCCTTCCTAGAGCTGGCCGTCCGGCCAAACTGAGCTATCTGGGGAGAAGAGCCTTGGTGAGAGAGGTAAAGAAGAACCCAAAGATCACTGAGGCTGAGCTCCAGAGATGCAGTGGGGAGATGGGAGAAAGTTGTAGAAAGTCAACCATCACTGCAGCCCTCCACCAGTCGGGGCTTTATGGCAGAGTGACCCGACAGAAGCCTCTCCTCAGAGCAAGACACATAAAAGCCTGCATGGAGTTTGCTGGAAAGGGAAAGGGAAAGAGGAAGGAGAAGGGGAAGGACATAACATGTGACCCCAAGACAATGACCCTCCCAATGACAACTCTGTGACTGTTGTGCTGTGACCCAGCCAGAGCCCTGACTTAAACCTAATTGAGCATCTCTGGGGAGACCTAAAAATGGCCGTCCACCAATGTTTACCATCCAACCTGACAGAACTAGAGAGGATGGAATGGCAGAGGATCCTCAAATCCAGGTGTGAGAAACTCGTTGCATCTTTCCCAAAAAGACTCATGGCTGTATTCCATCAAAAGGTGCTTCTACTAAATACTGAGCAAAGGGTCTGAATACTTAGGATACAATGAGATATTTTAGTTTTTCTGTCAATATGGGGTGCTGTGTGTACATGAATGAGGAAAAAATTAACTTAAATGATTTTAGCAAAAGGCTGCAATATAACACAGAGTGAAAAATTTAAGGGGGTCTGAATACTTTCCGTACCCACTCTACACACACACATAAAAAGGCCCCTGATCCAGCTGACTATTGAGGCCCATCCTTAGTCACATCATGTAGTACAGCAATCTGTTGAAGCAGTAATATTACTAAATGATTAACATTTGAGATCATTATCGGATACAAAGAACTTCATAAGGACGTATGTCGCAGAGGTCAACATGAAGAATTACTTTTCAAATTAGAAATGTGCATGACTTCCAAAATGACGTGCAGCGATTTGCTGGTCGATCTATAATAACTTCATGCCCCAGCTGATAATGAAATTATTCATGTTTTAGAAGGATTTCTCAAATCCAGATTGGCTTGAAATCCAATTACGCGTTTGCTCAGCGGAGAACATTTTTCATGAGGAAAAAAAGCCAATGAGAAGTTAATAATGTACTACCAACTGTTCTGTTAAACAGTACAAAATTATGCCAGTATATGCAATATGTTGTCTGACATTAGACCTACAAAGTGGAAACCAAGGTCAAAGCCTTTAGGACACAAAATACGCAGTCTCTCCGACTCCTCCGTGGAAGATTTTACAGCAGATCAATGATCCCAGAGGCCTCATATCACAGGAGAGCTTACAGAAGCTTTTTTATTTTTTAATAGCATTAGACTATATTCTGTTCAGCATGCTTTCTGTTTTGGGATTTGGCTAAAACTATCTTTCGCCGAAGGCATGCCGTTTATTGCTAATATTACTATAATTCAGGCAATTATGCTGAAATATTGTTTTTGAAACACACATCAATTCCTGATGGGAAAAGTCAGCAGTGGTGCATTACAGCATTTTGCCACTTATGTTTCTCGTGCAGAAAACTGTAATTGTTTGAGGCCTCTATATGTTGTTAAGTGCTGTACTTAACAAAATAGTCTTCATTGGCTACATCTGTTTAACTCAAAGAGGAAATAAGAAACGATCACCTCTTCACAACAGTCTGAATGCATGTCACTTCAAAAACGGCCCTTGTTTTGGTTTCGTCTCATGCAGTTTGACTGACAGGCTCTAGACACTCGGCTCTCCTTGAGTGCCCATTCTCCACACGTAATTACCCATAATCACTTGTACATCCTGAGGAGGATTTGCTCCACTGAAAGTCTTCGAGAGCCAGGGACGAATGCAGGCCTCTCTCCTCTTTAAGTGGCAAAATCAGAGAGACATAAAAAGTAAAATCAATATGGTCAACAGCTCGACAGACCTTCATCTGAGCATGTCTATCTTACATTGCTACACTTTTCTTTTGCGAGACCTTCATCTACGATTATTCCTCCAGTGCTCTCTCTTTACATTCACTGTCCTTTTAAAGCTTTTAGTTGGCATGCAACTTCACAATTTATTACCACTGCCCAGAAATTTCATATTCAGATGTAATCCTTAGTATTCATATTCAGCATTGGAATTCAAGCGGATACAGTGGCACGCTGCTCGCTGAATTCATGTTTTCTTATATGCATGAAATATTAATGATTTTGTGTGTAGCCTGTAAATGAAGCCCATCAATCTATTAGATCAATGTTACGCTGACATATCATAGTTCATGATCATGATTGAAAAATATATCCATTTCATTGAATGATCAATCACGTTGCCCAACAATAAAGATTTTTTTCTTGGCCAGACAATATTTCTACTCCCAGGAAATTCTATGGCTATAATGTAAATGTAGTTAACGGGAAACTGCTACCGCGCTCTAGTTACAAATTCCGAATGGTTTTAAATGGTCGTTTTATTGCGTCCAGTGAGCCCTCCTGATTACAAAAATGACGTCATGTATGTCAAAATCAGTGGTGCAATTTGACAAAAACTCAAAATCCATTTAAGATCGTCCAACAACTGCTTCAACAAGACCACGCGTGACAGATAAAGAGAAATGACTTAACTATTTGATAAAAAGTTTGGCTTAGGAAACCAGCGCTAACTAACATAAGCTAGTGTGTACAGTATCAGAGACGAGAGAATCCAGACAAATGAGGAACAAGATGATAATTCAAGAACGTCTGTGCAAAGACTGTAAAGATCCAGACGAGAGAATATTTACAAGACATTCACGAGAAGGAACAAACTAATTATTAACACCCACTTCACTCCTGTTACACAGCCCAAGATAAAACTCACATTCACTAAGCTAAATCGAAAATATACTTCAAAAATAACTAATTAGCAAGTAAATATTACATTGCAGCAAAGCACTAAAGATATATTTATCTTGTTGTCTGGTCAAATTATTTTAGCACAAAATCAAAGCAGATGAACGAGACCGCTAATGAGACTCGTTAACAACACCCTCGTTAAAAAAACCCTACAGCACTGTGTGCATATTAATTATAAATATTTTCATTTAAATGTCAGAAAAAGTGTCGCTTTTTGAGGTAAAAGATACAAATATAGTCAATACAGGTGACATGTATAGATATATACACAATCTCTATTTTAACTCCAAGTCATTTTAAAATGTGCATGGGCTGTAATTGCACTACAGCTTTAACACACTTGGTTTAACAGCTCAGAATCAACTAGAGAGGCCAGTAGAAGACATAATGATCCATTTCCATGTGATTACATTCAAGGATACGGTTTAATGCTGCTTTTTGTAACTATAATAAAACACCTGCTTCAGTTTCATTTGTAAATAATGATTTTCTATTAAATCCTAACGCCTGCTCCAAACTTTAGATTTAGCACATAACAGCGCATGCATAACAGTTATTTATCTGGAAAGTAAAAGCATGTAACTCATTTAAAGGTCCAGTGAACAAAACATGAAACACTCCACACACGTGATTTCTCATGGGGCGTCCACTGGAGGGCGATGTCGCTGGCGACTACAGGCTTTTAATGGCAGCACAGCTTGCAGTGTGAAAACTGAATTATGCAGACTAAAGACCTTTGTGCTACTTTAAAGGGTTGCCTTATGGAGTAAAGCCCCGATGGCAGTTCTTCTGCGTGCTTGCTTACCGCCTTGGGTAAATGTAAAAACCCATAAAACTGAAGTGTGCAAGTTTTTTTTTGATGCTAAAATACTTTGTGCTGTCCCAGTTTCCAAACAGCTGACACCCAACGGTAATCCAGTCTGTCGTTAAGCTAAAATACAACTCCATAATCTATAAACATGCTTCTTCCAGTGGACAAGTCCATGTTGTCGGTTTGATCTGTGCATATTTCTCTCCTGATTCAGACGTGATGACCATTTCATTAAAGGAAGGGTTATTATGGATTTGTCTGACTGACTGGAGTGATGTGGATCACTTGTGATGTTTTTTTCTGACGGCACCCATTAACTGCAGAGCATCCACAATGCAATGCTACATTTCTCCAAATGCGCTCCAATGAAAAAACAAACTCTTGGATGGCCTGCAAATATTCATTTTTGGATGAACTATTCCCTTAAGAATGTATGACCCACAAACAGCAACCATCCATCACCGTATTAGAGAACAAAAACTCAAACATATTAGTTTGAAATCAATAAAGGAATTATAGCTCTACATCTGACCTAATGGCATTTCCCAAACAAGAAAGCCAAGATCCAAAAAATGACAAATGGTCACACAACGGGGGAACAGGAAGAGGTTACTTAAATGAAAGATCTTCCCCACATAGTTCACTTTTTATTCTTTAATATCAAACCAATAGTGAAGTTTCTTTCATGCTATCGTCAGCAGTCTTACGAACGCCCTCTGCAGTATTTCCCATGGTGCATTTGAAAACCAAATGTGGCATCTCTGGAAAAGAGCTGCTGTAATCTGAAGTGCATTACTGAAACGGTGACGGGAACATGGCGAGTGACAGCCACCCTGCATATTTGATGCTGTATCTCTCTCTGTTGGCCCACTTTTCATTCCGCGCTTTTAAATGTACTTAACCTAAGAATTTCACTTAGTCATGCATTTCACACATTGACAAAGAACACACGCATTTCATATGCATTCTATTTATACGCTCTCAAATGAAGCTGAATAATAAAGGAAGAATATGCATTGAAAAAACTGAGGATACGTGATTCCAAATGAACACTATAAATCTGTTTTCTGTGTGTCAGGTAGTAGGTAATGAGTTGCTGGGTTTTTTGAATAATTGAAAATGAACAAAGCAAAATAAAAAGTCATATTGCGTTTCCTTTGCTGGTTTTTAATAACTGGGTTTCGCAAATTCAATCTTCCTCATAGCCGAATATGAAACAAATGCAAAACAGAGCACGCCGCTTTCTCGAAGCCCAAAAAAGCAGAAGGATTTTTTTCTCATATCGCCTTGTCGGGTTTTGGTACAGCAATAAGACATTTTGCTCCTCTGGAAATAAACAGACATCAACCTAAACAGTCTGAACATGTACGCTGATTGTAAAAAGTATTTAGAAACTTGAGCTAAACCTAAAGTACGCATTTCAATCCACCACAAAAAACATGCACTGAAATGCTATATGATTTTTAAGTACTTTTGGGCTGCTGAATGTGCAATAAACAGGCTCATCGCTTATCCCAAGCCAATCCTTACAGTTTATATTTTTGAGTATAAAAGGGAACTTCATGTAAATCCATCAGAGAAGTATTACTAGAGAAAAATCAAGAGGCAACGCTTCAGAGAAGATAAATCAGAAACATACGACTGAACGTACGTTTTGATGTAACTCACATCCAACAAGGCTTGTTCTCTTCTCATACGCTCAGATCTGAAGGGCTTTTCTGGCTCCTGTTCACAAGGATGTCAAAGATCTGTGGTCATTACTGCTCAGTCCGCAAGTCCCTCTTATAATGGAAGAGCGAGTTCAAAACGGTGCAAGACTACAACCTCCTCCTGAGAAATCATTTTAGAAGTCCTACCACACAGTTAGAGGTAGTTTCTTTGCCGTGATTCTGTACTTTTTTTTATTAAGCATTAATGACTTGGTCTGGATATGCAAAAACATATATATCCTGAGGAAAGTTGTTTTTGAGATTTCTTGCATCAACCGAGATTTAAATGATTTCTCAAATATAACTTGGGTGCGTCCTAAGGCAACTTTAACATGTAACTCATCTTGAAATGTTTCAATGATTCATCAAATCATGTGTCGTTTACGGAAAGGTAAGTTATCAGACTAGTTCTTCCTCAACTGGCATATGTTAAAAACCAGCACAAAAAAATCCAAGCCTGGTTTCTATACCCTTTCTATATCATTTATGCTTCAATACCATTTAACAGCACCCAGTATGATAGCCATAAACACATTCATCATTACGATGACAACTATAAATATTGTAGATGAAATGCATGAAGAAACATACAAATAAAGATAACAAAACACAACCTCAAATATGACTCCGTATATTATTTTATATGAACAGTTGGCCGAAGTGCGGTCACGTGACCTGCAATCGCGCGGGTTTTCCGCGTGTTATGATTATAAATTCACATAACCATTCCAGGATCGTTTGTCAGCTACTTACAAAACCATTTTTACCCTGACAGTTTCACCCCAATTCACACATTCAAGGAGGCAATTCCAACAACCATTACGAGCTTTAGTCTGAATGGGTTCAACACAGGGTCTCCTTACAAACATACGCATCAAGAAGTCTCTCAGATGACTGGAGAAACGCCTCAAAAAGAAATGGAAAACATTGATGCTTATGAAAACATATTTACCTGACATTTCCTACTTTGGATGGGCGATATTTTTTAGATGACAAACGGCCGTTTTGGCGAGTAGGTAATCCGGGTAACAAGTGAACGGCGTTTGCATAATAATCAGCCATTTGCTGTACCCTGATTGGTCAGCGTGAAACAACCCTCATTCCTCATTGGCTGTATCCATCATGTATAATTAAAGGAACACCTTTTTCTTCGCGTAAAAAATGAGCGCGGTAATTTGTATATGAGTATTTTTAGCAACTATCTTAGCATATTATTTGAGTGTATTATCTTAATTATGATCCCACTAGTTTGTAATGCAAACAATTTTATCGTTGAACGTTGTTGTTCATCTTGTTATTTCCGGCTAATGAACCGGAAGTCTCACCCATAGGCTTACTGCCGTGTGTTCTTCAAACTTTTAGCGTCTTCACATTTGTTCAGTTCCCAGAAAGTAACTTATAAAATGCTAAACCATAATGATTTAATGAGAAATGCATTTTTGTAAGATGCCATGTGTTGTCACGTAGCAGTTTATTCTCATTATATTTTCATGTAGGTGAGCAAACAGTGATCATTCAGCAAAATTTCACGCTTCACAGTTTGCTTTCTTGAAAACCCTTCAAGTACCCATGAGCTGTAACAAACAATAATTCTGCGCTTTATGTTATGAATATCTTGGGTAGAAGTGCATTAGCATCGTGAAGCATATGGCACTGCTGAAATTAATAACATGCAGATGAAGTCATTATAAGTTATAGGTGCATTAAGAGGTCTAATGATGACAAAGTTTGGGTGTAGACAATGAGTAGCAAGAAATTTTGTACTGAAGGATAAAGTGAGGGATAATTTTGCGAATCGGCAGCGAGAGGAGAGTTGATGGATGTGAGCCGCCTCAGCCCACTATATCTCACTGCTGCTTCTGTTCAAGAACCGTGGGACACCTCGAGTGCTGACAGTAACCAGCCCAAATTGGCTGCCGAACACAGCTTGGGTTCCACCATAAGTGAGGGGGGTCTCAGAAATGGCTATATATCTGGGTTGGGGGTCGACAGGTCTTGTACACTGGAGACAAGCGGCTCAAATGTGGCTGCATCATTACCGATGATCCCATACACCCGGCGCAGGAACCTGCTAGCATGAAAACAGAGCAAGGCCAGCTTGATGAGAACCTGCTGTGAAACCTGATGGAAGGACTAGATGATTGTTTGGCCCAAATCTAAAACCATAATTGTTTAAAATAAATGCTGGGAAAAAATGAAAAATATAAAAAGGTAGTATTTCTCATTTGCATGTAGTTAGTAAAAGATTAGATAGCTCGTTTCGTTGGTTATTTTAAAAATATTTGCTATCTATGAACTAAAAAATGGCTAAACAAGTTTGTATATTACTGATAAAACAGTATTTTACTATAATATAAAACAGCTAAACCTAATATTGACTAATTTATATCCTGTCTAATCACAGTTTCATGCAGTTAATGCAATGAATCGCATTCTCTGATGAACTGGTGACCACTAGCACTATGAAAAGGAGTAAAAATGATTGGTGCACAGAAGCTTTAGCTTTTACAAACACACCTGCCAGAGCTTTAAAAGGCGTATTATGTTAAATCTCTGCCAGGATTAGATTTCAACTCTATTCCTCAGAGATAAATAAAGGATTGTGGAGCTGCATATTGGGGCATTATGTTTTTGAGGATATTTTTTTTCCTTTGTGTCTCGTGACAGTACTGCAAATACTACAAAATCTCACTGCTTATCATTTGTCTGGTATGAATGCTTTTTAATATACTTCATCATGTGTTCTTTTTGAATATAGAGGAGGCTAGACAGCATGAGTATTTTTCCTAAATGTCAAAAAAAGTGGCATTCTGGATGATGTGATAATATGATTATGATATTAATATGATAATGATTTAAATCTAAACATGATTTTAGGTATATATATTAAAAAGTTTGTTGTTTGTTGTGGAAATCACATTTTAATAATAATAATAATTATATATATATATATATATATATATACACACACTATTACCTATTAAATAAATATTTTTTAAATATTAGAATTATTATCAAATATCAAACGTGTATCTAATTATTTAATTTATTATTACATTCATTTTGTTTTTATTTGATTTAAATATTATTGCAAAAAATCTTTGCTTATTTACTATAATCATACCTAATTGTAACTGTACACTGAATTGTATACAATTGTTGCAATTGAGAACATAAAAATCCTGTTACTTTTGAATTTACTTTTTACTTTAAGGTTTGCCAAAAATACACTTTTGCATTTGTTTGTTTTTTTAAGTTAAAGCCTCTAATTGGCCATTTAATGGCATATTCTAATCATGACAATATGCTTTACTGTAAAAGTTGAATTATATGCAACAAGTTGAAAATGTTTAAGTTTGTAAAGTAAATGTGAGAAACAATAACTAGAATAAAGTGCACACTGGCCCCGCTCTTTCCAATTTGTAAGCTTCTTTCAACCACAATATGTCATTGTTTTGTGAGAGTTCTGTTTCTGTGTGAACGACTCGAGAGGCAAGTTGCAAACAATCTGAAAATCAGTTGGCTTCTGGAGCAAATGGGATAACAATACAACTCCTCTGCATTACCTGCTTAAACGGCCCTATGGGACGAGCACAGAGATGGAGCTGAAGTGGGAGCGGTTTGATGATATATTGTGTTTGTTTCTGCGTGTGTGTGGTGGAGAGAAAGAGAGAGGACTCTGTGCTGAAGGCATGTCTCTTTGCAGGAAAATTAAGTGTCTGTGCAGTGCCTGAGACATCCACACTACCCACCCTCCATAATTTGGTGTCAAGCCCTCCGCTCATTAATTTTACTGCAGCGTTTCCAGAAGGCCTCTGGAGCGATCCGTGTGGGGTAGACAGTCCTGCTCCTGCCATAACAACCGCAGCCATGCCAGGCAAATACGTGCTAGAAAATACAGCGAGATGTCGGCAAACACATGGGGTCGCCTGTAAATATGTAGAGCGAGGACTGTCGCAGTATATGTGATCTCCAGCCATAAAATAATAAATGCACTGATGACTGAACTGAATGACGCTTCTACCAACAAGTACAGACAGACAGATAGATAGATAGATAGATAGATAGATAGATAGATAGATAGATAGATAGATAGATAGATAGATAGA
>JAUYWG010000044.1:17532240-17557861 GCA_034779775.1 Enteromius afrohamiltoni
AGATAGATAGATAGATAGATAGATAGATAGATAGATAGATAGATAGATAGATAGATAGATAGATAGATAGATGTAATTGTAGAATTAATCACAATTCATTGAATTATTGGTGTTGTTAAGAATATTATGAATCTTTTGAATTTCTATAAATCCTACAGAAATAACTCTGGGTGGCAAGTTTGTTGAATAACTACTTCATGACTTTCAAAAGAACAGATATTAGGCTTTAATTGGCCTTCAGAACAGAAACTGCAGTAAAGCAGGGTGGGTCACATTAAGCTTTGACCTTTCATTTTACGTGTTTAATTTTAGTTTTAACTACAAAATGGCACAGCCTGCAACACACAGAACTAAAACTGCACCCAGTGCCTTGGATTCTGGCCATGATTTAGAGAAGCACATTCAGAGAGATTTTTAGTGTGTTTCTGAAAGGGCAGAGACGGGTAGTTTGTGACAGATGGTGAACCGAAGAGAGACAGCTTTGCTCGAGCTTGTGCAAAACAAAAAATGATACCAGACGATTGTCAGCACATTAATTTAATTTGTGCAGCGTAAACAATAGCCAGTGAAATGCCTTCTGCTCATTACTTAATGACTGTATCCATATCTGTGCTGCACTTCTGAAAGGTGATTTGTGTTTGTCAGAGATAGTTTCATATTCAGGTATCACGTCAACTTGAAGTTATTTCCTGCTTTCATGGGTTTTTTTAGTTCTGTAAACCGGAAAAATATCAAAACACACCATTAGCTAATTAAAGAAGATTGTGAAGGTGTGATGTAAAGTAAAAAAGGTGTAAAGACCATTTCGATCAACATAATCAGCTAGGTCATTTAGAGGTAAGAATTCCAGCTAAATTACAAAATGAATTAGCTGTAGCTAAAATACCGATGTTTGTGATTTTCACTGCCAGTAGGTGGCAGTATGGGATGCCCTGAGCTGTGAGAGCGTATGTGGCTTATAATACATTTAACAGCGAGAATCATTGCAATTTATACTCATCAATACTTGATCTACAGTATTATGATATTTAAAAAAGCAGCATGGCAATATTCAAATAAAAATTCTGGATAAACTTGGATAAATATATTTTAGAAAGCCTGTACTGATTTTATAAGCACAACATTTTTTAAATTATTTATATATTTTACACATATACATACACACTGCTAAAAATAAATAAATAAAGGGAACACTAAAATAACATCCTTAACCCATAGAGGTCTGGATTTGGAGTCACACTCAAAATTGAAGTAGAAAAACACACTACAGGCTGATCTAACTTTGATGTAATATCCTTAAAGCAAATCAAAATAGGCTCAGTAGTGTGTGTGTGTGTGTGTGACCTCCACGTGCCTGTATGACCTCCCTACAACACCTGGGCATGCTCCTGATGAGGTGGAGGATGGTCTCCTGAGGGATCTCCACCCAGACCTGGACTAAAGCATCCACCAACTCCTGGACAGTGTGTGGTGTAACATGGCGTTGGTGGATGGAGTGAGACGTGATGTCCCAGAGGGGCTCAACAGGATTCAGGTCTGGGGAACTGGTGGCCAATCCATATCCTTCGTCTTGCAGGAACTGCTGACACACTCCAGCCACATGAGGTCTAGCATTGTCTTGCATTAGGAGGAACCCAAGGCCAACCGCACTGCCGTATGGTCTCACAAGGGTAGTACCCTTTTTTGGGGGGGGTGTCTTGATAATTGTCTATAATCTCCACCTGTTGTCTCTTTCGTTCACACAACAGCATGAGAAACTGATCGTCAATCAGGGTTGCTTCCTCAGTGGACAGTTTGATTTCAAAGAAGTGTGATTGACTTGGAGTTACATTGTGTTGTTTAAGTGTTCCCTTTATTTTTTTTGACCAGTGTATATGTATAATTGAAATACCTTCCTGCAAAGTACGCTTCTCTTCTAATTATGCAGTATGCAGTCATTTTTTTATACAAGCTTGGTGATTTGTATTACTGCAATTTTCAGTTATTGTAGTATGTGATCATGCAGCAGAACTGCTGTTGTACACCTTCCAATTTAATACACTTGTACAAGAGTTAAACAATTGCATTCTTGTTTTTGTTAGGAAGTGCTGAACCACATGCACTCTGTGTGCAACGACTTGAAAAAGAATAAATGATGTGCCTTGAAACTGGTAAACTAGAGCTACAGTTCTCTGCTGTGTGACTGCATCAGAAATAATGATATGGTGTGTTGTACTTGGACACAAACGATAAGAAGACATGTAATTGTCTGCACAGGACACACAACTTTATTCTGAGGTGAATCTGCAGAAGTTTTAAAAACATCACTTGTCGTGTCTTGACTTTGTTTAATGTAATGTAATGCTCTTGAAACCTGACCTGCAAAGTAAGCCTCAGCGATTCTTGCTAGTTTTGAGCCGGTTGATTGTTACATTCGGATTGAGGAGAAACTTCCAAGACCTTTTCCAATTGTTCAGAGAAACCATTGCAGGCTTACAAGTTTTTAAATTATTCGAGAACTTCCAAGATTCTGTCCATTCTGCCAACATTTCTTCATCTTCCAGGTTGCAAGACTGAACGTTACGCTTTACTTGTGGTTGCGTTAGTTTACATGCATCACTCCACCTCTTCATTTGTGGTTTCTGCTGATCTATATCCAAGTACAATTCCTTTCTTTTCTTCATAGTCTTTGTCATTATGACAAATTCATTCCCATGCTTTGAATCAAGGTCGATCTTCATGAACCTCCAGGACTTGCTCCACATTTTCAGCTTCAAGTCTTTGAGAGAAGCAGAAGGTAAATAATAGATGCTTTTGTTGTTGGGCCAAAGAATCAAGTCTTGTGCATTGAAAGATCTTGGGTTTGCATCAGTCCATGAGGCGATGCTCTTCGGTGGTTGTGGGTTAGCTATCTTCCACGATCGACCCCACCCTGACCTTCTCTCCATCTCCACTGATTGGCTTTTGAGACCAGCCGTCAGCTGAGAATTCAAATATTTTCGATAAAACTCTGTGCTGGACAACATCCAAGAATGATCCCAATCTAGCACTTTGTTTTTCATTAGCTGCGCAAGTCCAGGACCATCTAACCTCTTCTTAATCCTCCAGGAGTCAGCCCATTCATTCGCAGGACATCTTTTTTTGAATATCCGGGAATCAAATGGTATGCTAAATGCATTCGATGCTCTGAAAAGCTCATTGATTTCCATTGATTTGTCAAACCACGCATGCTCACGCTGAAGATTCTCCAAGCCTGAGAACCTCCAAGAATCAGCCCATGCTGTCATGGAGGGTCTATCATGACCATGCAGATGAGTTGATGACTTCCATGACTGTTCCCAGTCCGCCACGGCTCGTGGATATGTTTGTTGACATACCGGCTGGGAAGAAGCATTTGCAGCTTGTCTTTCCAGACGATGCTGACGTCTCATTGACCTCCAGGACTCTGCCCATGTGCGAACCCCTGCTGGTCCGTTATGCGGGATATCTACATTTTCACGCACTCTTCTAACAAGCCTGGGTTGAGAATTGGTGGACCAACCCTGCTGCCACAGACCTTCGTCTTGGTTGAAAGTTAAATTGGAGAATCTCCAAGAATCGGCCCATTCGGGAGTTTGTGAAAATTCGGATGGTATAAGTCTCAGGTTCCTCAAGGCTCTTTCTTCTCTATGCCGGTGTTTCACCATCTTCCAAGAATCCTTCCATTTTGTTAGCTCACAGAAGTTATGCATCTCTTGCCGCTTCTGGCTCTTTGGCAAATCGAGTGCATGGAACTTCACACGTTCAATCGGTTGCTCATCTGGTTGCAATGTCTCAACCTTCACTTCCACCTCTTTATTTATCTCTTCTTTATACTCTGACAGACTTTTTATTGTTGTCCATGATTTTTCCCATTCAGACAGCTGTGCTTCCCTCTCACCGAACCAAGAGCACCATGGAATTGTGTGCCTTATCTCTCTAGACACATTCATTATCACGTTGCAGATGTCAGGATGCTGCTCCTCTGTTGCCTTTGCTTGAGATTGAACTGATTTCATCTCTTTTTCTGATAAGGTTGCAACTTTCCAAGATTCACTCCAAGCGGAGTTATCAGCAGCTTTAGATTTCATATGAAGCTGCTTTTTAAAGTGCATCCAAGAATTATTCCATGATATTTCAGGTTGTTTTTCCTCATTAGATGTGGGTTGAAGTAAATCAGACTTCGCTTTAACAGGCTTCATTGACTTCCAGGACTCGTTCCAGTTTGATGCGATTACCTCATTTTGATTGTAAACTTTGTTGCAAACACTTTTATTTGTGTTTTTATGACACTCTTTTGTTTCCTGACTGAATATCCAAGACTTTTCCCATTCTGGAGTGACCAGGTCTTGTTGAATGAGTTTGGAGTTTAATGCTTTGCCGAGTTTCTCCCATAGAAACATATAATTGGAGCTCATATCGTTGTTGGCATCAAACACAAGATCAATCCACGGTTTGCTATCAGTGCTTGGCTGAAAATTGAGAAACTTCCATGACTGCCCCCAGTCGAACGCACAGGGAATTTTCTTGGGTTGTGCCAACGGTTGCATAAACTTCCAAGACTTGGCCCACACCATCAACCCCGGGCAGCTTTCGTTGAGCTGACGTAATAGGGCCAGTTTATTGGATTTGGTAGTTTTCATCAAATCCACCTGCCTCTGAATTCGACTGCTCTGGAAGCCTTGAGGCCTGGCGAGGTGCGTGTTTTTAGCTTTGTGCACATCAATCAGAGTCGATTCTTCAGGAAGCTTGGCTTTCTTCTCCAGTCTTTTAGGGGTTTTTATCTTGGAGGACATCCGCAGCTTCCAATCCTGATTGATTCTATGAAAAGTTTAATTGGTATGAACAACAAACAAAAAGACTCCTTGTTGATTATGAAATGTATGCTTCTTTTGTTTTAACAGATTAATTAAAGATGGCTGCTGTTATTAAAATGAATATTTACACAATTAAGGCAATTAAAGTTGAAGCGACCACAAGCTCATTAATGTTCTGAATGGCCTTATTATGTGCAAACAGAATAGGCATAGAGGCAGCTGGGATCAAACTGCATTCATGCAATATTAGAGTTACTGTCTTTATGAGATGACTCAGAGCACTGTTCTTGTCTTCTTCAGAATTTATTCTTTTCTGTGGCAATGCTCAAAATGCATCAATGAACAGCTTGTAATTATAAGTGAGAGAAAGTTTTTTTTCCAAGCTGGGAACTAATAATTACAGTAATTCTGACATGGCATAGCATGTTCATGGACATGTTCATTGTTAAATACATTTACATAAATTGGTTAACTATCAAAATATATTTTATGCGAACAAAATGTATTTTAAATATATGCTAAATATATGTTGAAATATATTTTAAAATAGAAAATGTATTTAGCTTTAGTCTTAATACGTCAAAATAAATATATTTCAAAATGTATTTTGGTGGCAAGAAAATATAAGAAAATAACATACAAAAGACAATTTCAAATATATACAAAAAATGTCCAAAACATATTTTGGCAGAAAATGTATTTACATAATTTTTTTTTTAGCAAATATACTTTTCTGCCATATATATATATATATATATATATATATAAATAATTAATTTTAATTTATATAACATTATTTAAAAAAATATTTATTATTATTTCAATAATATAATTTTTTTCATTAATTAATTATTATTTTTTTTGTAAGTTTTTTTTTTTTTTGCCTTATGGGGCTGCTTTTAGCAAACTGTTACTTCCTCAAATATACTTTTATACATTGTTTGAGCAACAAAGTAAATATCGGGTTGGAGTTTTTCTGATTGACAGATGCAGGAAAACGAGAAGTTCGGCAGGTCCTCACCTCTCCAGAGCACTTTTCCGTATCCTCTCTTCTTCCAGCTGCCGTTTCTGTCGATACTCCCTCAGTCTGATTTCCCAGACATCTTTCATAATTGAAGCGCCACATGCTAACACCTCTGCGTTTTTGTCCATTATTGTAGAGACTCCGGAGATGAAGCTGTCAGTGCATGAATGAGATCGGATTTAACAAGATTGCAATGTTCCTTTGCATAAACTAACCATAAAAAGTGCATTTGTTTACAATTGCTCATCGAGTAGCATGCATTTGATTAAGCTACTTAATTTTACCAGGAAAGCCAATTAAATATAAACACAGTACAAAACAAATGCGGACCAAAAAAAGAACATTTGCACATTATATAACACATTTAGCAGGGAATCATCACTTATCATGCAAAAACAATAGCATATGAAATTGCTTCCGTGATTAATTCTAAAATAGCATTACTGGGATTGTACTTTCATGCTATATTTAAAAGCAATCAAATTGTGTTTATTCCGAGCGATATTAATTATATTAAGTTTTATGAGTGCAATGCATCTAATACTGCTGTCCTGGCAACATAACAAAAAGTCTATTTCTCTGCGTAAATGATTAATAAGAAATGCTTGCTTACCCGTCCGGCTGTTCCAGTCAAATAAGCATCTGGAATCAGAAGCAGCACTTATAAGTGTCAACTGTACTAAACTGTCCCATGTAACCAGGACTCTTGACCCGGCTATTTTTAACCCTACCAGCTGACACCTGATTCTTTAACTCATTGACAGAAATGCTTGTTTGCAGTCATTTAAAATATTCTTTTGTATTTCACCAGATACTGTACTAGACTATGTTACAATAAACCTGCGACTAAACGGATGTTGTTTTGTCACTCTTGTACATAATGATTAAAGTCGTGTCAGATTTCAGAATAAAAATGAGTTTCATCATGACAGGCGCTGATGATGGAGCTGATAATTAATAGACTGAGTTTAGCTGGTACATGACAGAGTTGATCATTAAAAGTGGGTATATTTCCTTTGCGAAAGGATCTAGTAGAGTGTTTTACAGTCTTGTGCTCAATATAGCCACTAGAGCAAGATGCTTGCAATGGTTGCAGGTTAAATATGTTATGAATGTACAATCTGCATATGACCGGGTGCACAGTACAGTAGTGAGTAAATATAGCCATGAACAACTTGTTCCTTTAAGGAATGGTTTATCCTGAAATATTTACTTCATCAGATTTGGAGATCGCATTACTATGCAGTGAATGGGTGCCGTCAGAATGAGAGTTTAAACAGCTGATAAAAACATCACAAGTAATCCGCACCACTCCAGACCATCAGTTAACATCTGGAGAAGACAAAAGCTGTTTGTTTGTAAAAAAACACGTTTTTAACTTCAACGAGTACATAAGCCATAACCTAATATCACTTGTCTTCTCCAGATGTTAACTGATGAACTGGAGTGGTGAAGATTATTGTGATGTTTTTATCAGACTCTCAGTCTGCCGGCACCCATTCACTGAAGAGCTGAGCAAATGATGCAATTCTACATTTCTCCAAAACTGCTGAAGGACCAAACGGCCTGAGGGTTATTCCTTGTAACACTTACATATACTGTACGTACAGTACCACTGCATGCATATCATCAAATGTTTATAGAACTCATTTCATTGTGCTGATGTTGTGTATGCAACCAATAAAAATTCGATTTCAACCAAGTTCGCACCAATATTGTTTTGCTCTTTTAATCTCCGCGCTGCTCATTTTGCATCGCATTTGTTCTTGTTTCTAACAGAAGTCGCTGACATCCTGAATCTTAACCTTTCAAACGGAGTGAAGAAACAGTGCGGTGCCATTCACAAGGCAGACAGCTCATTAGGAGACAGAGCGTCAACCTTTGCATGGCTGATAATGATTCAGCTGTCATTACCGTGTCAGTTTTCAGAATAGAAATCACAATAATCAGCTCTATCAAATGTTCCCCATAAGAAGCAGAAACTCGCACTCGCTGTCACTGCAGAGAATGACATGGATATTCAATCAATAATGCATTGTCAAATGCCTCCTAATTAAAATATTTCAGTACGGCAAACCAAAGGCAAGGTTGTTAAGTATTTTGGAAAAACATTTAAGTGAAAGTTGACCTACAAATCTAAATTCATGTCATTTTTTTCACAGCTCTTTTGATTGAATGACAGTTCATATAGCGACTGTCTGTCAAGCTCCACAAAGGACAAAAAACAATAAAAGCAATATAAAAGCAGCATGAAAGTGCTTTTCATTCAGGAAAAGTATGAATGTCGTCTTTTGTTTTCATGATAAACTGGCATTTAGATTTGGAACAACTTTGAGTTTTCATTTTTGGGTGAACTATGCTGTGGATTTTTGGGTTTTTTTTTAAGGTAATTTCAACATTTAGTTTCACAATTCAGACTTTTGTTTCACAATTTTGACTTTATTTTCAGAATTGCAAGAAAGTCTCAAAATTGAGAGATAAAAACTCAAAATTATGAGGAAAAAAAGTGCAATAAAAAAAAAGTTTTTTCTCTCAATTTCTCGCAATCCGAACTCTTTCAGAAATGAGAGACAATTCTGAGAATATGATTGTGAGAAAAAAGTCAGAATTGCAAGACAAAACCCTCAAAATGCTGAAGAAAAAGTCAGAATTGCACAATATCAGTGACTTTATCAGTTTTTTTTCTGAATTTAGATTTTACTTCTCACAATAACTTTTATTCTGCCACAGAATACAAAATAATGCACGGTAATTGCAACCTTCTCTCACAATTCTGTCTTTTTCTTCAAAATTGAGTTAATATCTGATAATTTAGTTTAGTTCATATCTTGCGGGTTGACTTCTTTTTTTCCTCATAACTGTGAGAAAAACTCAGAATTGAGAGATATTAACCAAGCGCCGAATAACATAAACCTGCCATTTCTATTTCATTTGTTTGTCACATATTGACGTTTTTCTCACAACTGCAAAAAAATGTGAGGAAAAAAGTCAAAATAAAAAAGTCGCAATTACTCTTTTATTTTTTTTTATCTCGTGGCAGAAAGAGGCTTTCATATTATTCCTTGAATGTGTTGTTGGGAACTTTATTTCAGCTCAGATGGAAGGCATTAAACAGGAACCAGTAAAATGCAGCCATATTTAAAATCAAATAAACCTAAGTTAAGTAAACATAATTGCCTCCGTAGATGTCATTAAAACTTCCCTGTAAACATGCTGAAACACCTAATTGGCCTGCACTGGCATTATCCAGAGGCTTGTTAATTATGGGAATGAAACACAAAGATATGTAAATTAATTATGAGCCAGCAGGGGGCTCATATGAGTCAGCGAGATCGCTCCATCACATGCTCTTCACCCTGAGAGCTGCAGCAGAATGAAAGCGCCGGTGTCTCATTTCCTCATCATGCAGCAATCGGCTTTTATAGAACATGCTTTGGCCGGGGATCAAATACCATGTGAGATGATGATGAAGTTACATGGGTCTAATGGCCATTGACATTTTGGTTTTATATTATTAACGTGCCTTGAGTTTACTGCTGCTTGTGTTAGAAGATAGCTTCAATCCTGTCATTTACTTTGCTCTGGTGGAAGTCTAATTGGTGCTCGATGAATAAAATGAGGATCAAATGGGTGATTCTTCAAAGTCACACATCCTGCTGAGGAGAGATGCGCTTTTCACAGCAGTAAAAATTACTACAGGAGTAATAAAAAAAAAGATTAAAACTGTAAAAACACTTGTGTTCTGGGTAGTTACTAGGGTTTTTCTCAGAGCCGTTGAGACACTTATTGATTTCACGTGGTTCATGGAGCTCTCAATAGTTACAACATTTCTTTAAGACAAGTCATGTCACTGTCTCTTTGAATAAGTAACATCAAATTGAGTGACATGTCTTGGGTATTCTATAGTCTTCAAACTATTCCACACTGTCAATACATCTGAATGGGTTTAAGTAGGAGAGACAGCAGTTTCAATATCTTTCTAGTGATTTTTAACACAATATGTGCATTGATTCTGTATTGATAACTACGCTAACAATCTTATTCTATTCTGGGAAACGATGCAGCATTAATATTTTTAAAAATGCTTATTATTTTTATTACAATTAGCATAGTATTTAAGGTTAAAATTGATTTTTCTTTTTGTAAATTCCAGTGCAAAGAATCAAATTAGAGGCGTTCCCAGCGGAGTAACAACTCTGATTCTCAACGGCTCTGGACATTGCTACACAATAGATTTTCAGTCATGCGACCAGTTCGAAGATCCACAGAACTGCAGCAAAAGCCTGTCAATTTTCCATCTGTTTCACAGCCGCAAATATTTAGGTCACCTCTCAAAACAACTAAACAAAAGTTTTGGCCGTTTGCAATCTATATTAAGATATTAACGTTGTAGAAATAGACTTAAAATGCCGTGATATATTTAAAACATTAATGTTTGAATATCAAATTCAATAAACTCTGTGTTAATGATGCTTAGTTTACATAGGAACGCAGATGAGGTGAGAATATGAACGCAGTCCACTTCATGGTTCTGTGTTTTCCTTATAATAGTTTTCTATGGGAAAGCACTTAACGTGGAACTTTGCACGTTGCGTTTATATTCTGTCTTAATCTGCTGGCCTGTACAAAATATACCTCAATTGTCCTCAATAAGGTGTTGAATTTCACTGAATTTCACATTTATTACATTTCTACTTAATGCAAACTGCATAGAAATGACTGGCTGTCAGTGGGGCAAAGCTTTGTCTTGACCTCCAGGGGCGTGCCTTGAAAACCATCAATTGTGTCCTGGGCAAATACTAAAGTGCGTCAAATTGTGTCCTGGGAAGTTGCTAGCGTGTTCTCGGTGGTTTTAAGGTGGTTGCTAGGGTGTTGCTATGCAGTTATTAGAGTGTGCTGGGCAGTTGCTAGATGGTTACTGGGCAGAGTTAGGGTTAGATGGTTGCTACTTCTTTGTTAAACTAGTAAGTATTCATCATTTTCACCTGCCGGACCATAAACCAGGCAGGAAACCTCCCACAGACAGATATTAAAGGAGGAACCGTCATGTTGTGCACAGGCAAGCATCACTTACAATTTCCTTGCAATTGCATTTGAATAGTCATCTAATTTAAAAGACAAGTGAGCAGTACAAGCAGGCACATTTAATCTGGATTTGTCCCCTCCGATGGGCGTCTTGCTGCCCACCTCTGGTGCTCTAATTACCTCACACATTCCCCCGGCAGCAACATGACAGACTGCCAGCCGTACCAGACAGAAATGCACCTGTGAGCAGAAAGAATAAATCACCTTTTGACTCCTCCTGCGTCTGTAACAAAAGCGCAGCTCCATGGTCGACCTGCAGCCAGCAGCACAGAGACTCGTGACCTCGGCTGCTCATTAGTGCACACAATTTAATCCTTCTTCAGGCGAATGAATTATCTGATTAAACCTCTTTAGCCCATTAGCAAACACAAAACACAAAAAGCATGCATTTATGAACTCTGCTCTGCACTGAATCAAGCAAATGGAATCCAAATTTAATTGCATATTAAAAAAAAAAACTAGATTTTGTGGTGATTTCTTGTTTACAACTTGCTGCTTTGTTAGAGTGTTTTGGAGGTTGACAGGACTTTGATATACGGGTAGATATAAATTTTGTTTATTTATTTATTTTTATCATCCAAGTTATTTTAGTATTAGCTAGATATATGTTGTATTGAATTTTTTGAGCTAGCTTATAAATTTTATTTTTATTTTTAGAAGAATATTATCAGAACTAAAGCTCACGAGTTACTGTGATTTTTGGGGGGCCGTGGTGGTAAAATTAATGGTTTACAGTGTTATACTATTTTGTTTTTTTTTTCATATAGGTAGAAATGTTTAAATGAAGTGAAAATAAACTCTATAGTACTAATATTGTAAATTAAAATACGGTAATAATACTGTAAAGATTTGATTTTTACAGTAATATTTCTAATATTTCACTGAGAGTGCTGTGCTTTTACGATTTATATTATTTTGTTTATTTTAAATATTTCTATTTAACCTTTATTTCAGTTTTAGTACTTCAGTAACTGTCCAAGACATTTTAATTTCAGCTTCTTTTTCATTACTGAAAACATTTTTAAGAACTTTTAATTTGAGTTAACAGTAACAACACTAATGATGATGCTCTTTTGACTTTTAAAAAAATATATTTTTTAAACATTCCCTTTACTTCAACAATATTCAACTTATTTATTTCAAAGGCAACATTCCTAATTTAGTTTTTTTCAAGCATTTTTAAATTATTATTCTAGCTTTATTTTAATGACTTTAAAACTATTTATTTTTAGCTAATTTGTAAAAAGGTCATGGGTTTCTTGCTCAAGCGTCAGAGGTGCCTGTCATGCAATATAGCAGCATCTATAATGTCAAGCACAACACGAAAAGCATTCGGTCTGACCTTTAGCCTTTCAGGTTTGGCCAGCGTCACATACATCAACTTTATTTAGCAACTGGTCGACGTCTGCATCAAAGATTATTGCTCTTTAGATGGACAGAGAGGCTGCTCTGCTGAAAAACAATTCCCAGCAACAATTAGAGGAAATGCTGGCATGAATGTCAAAAAACGTTAATGGCACTACAAGAAAAGCTCTCCCAGAGGTGATGCATTGTGCCTGGAAATGAAAAATGCATCAACCTGAGCCATGTAATTTGCATGTAATTTCTTTTTAAAAAGGATGATTTTTCCCACCAGACTAAATTAACTGTTTTTTTTTTTTATTATCATTATGCAAAAGGCAGACATACATTAAATGTGAAATGTAAAACAGGACAGGTCCATCACTGAAGCTTGCCTTTAGATAATACTATGCCTTTTCTGTTTAAAAACATAAATTTTTTACTTTAAAATGGAGTTTATGAAGCGAGAGAGAAACCAGGGCACAAGTGTATTTGACGTTTCTGGTTGTGTAGTTGAAACGAAAAACGGCAAACTAAAATGTTTGAAAGGTTCTTCACCTCTCGAGCTGCGAGACGAATCAGCTAATTAGAAACCAATAACAAAGCATACGGACAGAAATAGAGCAGGATGTGCCTTACGCTCCTCTTTAAAGAAGCGAACTGCATCAAACACCAAGAAATCCTCAAAGAAAACTTACTCTAATTACTTTAGGTGTTCGGCGGTTATATATACCTGCTGCCGCTTTTTTGGAAATGTCAGCCTGTGGGAACAAAATCACCAGAGAATTCATTTGATTTTCATGCAAAAATGTTATAAACAAATAAAAAACCCACAGCAATTGGTAATTATTCTGGAAGCACAGGTCAGACTGTGCCTCAACAACAACAAACACCAAACTACTTTAACAATAATTTGATATTTATATGAGGTTTTCAAATTAAGAGATAAGATATGCCCTTTACTACATCTAGACAATAAAAACAATACATAAACACACAAATAAATGCAAAATAAACCAAAAAAACTGCAACGTAAAGGTACAGCAGCTGCATAGGCGACGTGCACTGGATTGTCCAAGTATTATGAATAAATTATGTAAATTTGCATCGAATGAAAAATGAGAAAGAATAAATAAATATACGAGTTAATAGAACTGTGAAGAGAAAAATATATGCACTAGCAAAAGTTAATTTATGTTTCTCATGAGCTTAAAAACTTTGATTGTCCAGAGTGAAGCGAGCTGGAATCCGGACAAAACAAGGGGCCAGAACAAATCCTAAAAATAGTCCGAATAAATAATTAAGTAATTAGCATGGATGCATTTTAAGTCATGAAGTAATCAGATGGGGGAATAAAAAAATATATATATATATTTTTAATATCTGCTAAATATATGTTGCAAGTATAAAGTACAGCCTACATTTAGGTTAAACTTCAATGTGAGTGCCTCTATTAAAATTTGATTTATATTGACTTAATGTTGATGTTTAAATTTTTATATTGCATTTTTTTTACATTTTAAGTTCTGTTCGCTGCTGATTTTATTTATGTGTTCATAATCATGCAAAATTGCTTAAATGTAATTATTTTTTTACATAAATGCATTTTAGAAATGCGTTTAATGTTTGTATAATTTAAATTGGAGACACCATAGCCTATTTAATTTAACTGTATAATGTATAAAAGTCAACTTTCAAAACTTCAATGGAGTTTCTGTCTATTTAAAGTTTTTTATCACTGCTCTTTTTTACTTCTATCACAAAATAAAGATGGCACTACACCATGACTAAAGTAATCTAGATGTTTTTCAGGTGAGAGACCAAGACACTTGGTACAATCCCGCATTATAGAGCAATCAAAGTGCTGTGACGGCGATCGGGCGCAGATTGAGCCTCTAATCGCTTCTCTGTGATACTGAAGAGAATCAATTCGCTTCAAACCGGTTTGACTGACGGAACTAATATGAATGGACGCTCATTTGCATTAGCGGGTTACTATGGGAGGGGTTTACAGGTGTTAATGGCGCGTCATGAGGGAGTCTGGAACCCTAAAGATAAATAACAGACCCTAGAGGGTGTTCTGGTCATTTGGTTTGCGATAGTGACGCTGGGGATGTTTTGATGCTTTAGGATCAGGGCTGAGCAGATTGTTGGGTGTTTTGCTGCGAGCGGAATCATGAATCAACTTTTCAGGTGAGCAAATGATTCGCGATTCGTCTCGGAATAATCGAATCGCTTGTCTTTCTCGTCAAGCCTCACATCTGATATTCTTACCCACAGGTTCTTGCTGTCTGCTGTGGCGGTCTGTCAGGCGGTTTCGACTGAATCAGGTAACAGGCGGATCTTTACGTTGTTTATGTAACGTTATTCATACGCGTTTGGGGTTTCGTCGCTCCTTCCTAACACGGGTTCTCTGTTTTCTCCCAGGATGTGAAGGAGCAGAATGTGGGAAGGCTGAAGTCTCTGGAAAGCCCAAACACGCGGAATCTTTGAGTAAGTTTAACGAAATGAACACGCAAACGCCGCAACGTCAACACCGCAACGCCGAGGCCGTGTTACCGTTCATAGGACTGACCGGAGGTGAGATCATCGTTTAAAAAAAGAGTGTTTAAGTTGTAAATAAATATTATTGAACATATTTTCTTTTAATTTTGTTATGTAATTTAGTTTTACACATTTTTTTTTCTAATGCATACTAACAAATCAAGGCCTTAGAGTGAGCAGAAAGTCTTAAATTCATAAAATCATGGAATTACACCGCCTACTGCATGCACTGCAAAAGAAAATAAAAATATCCTAATTTTGTCACAATTAATAAAACTTAATATCAAGAATGTCAATTGTGTACTAAAACGTAAAAAAAAAAAGTGTATTACTCATTTAAATTGTTTTTTATTTTAAATTAAGTTGATTTTTCTGAATCTACTGTGTTTGAACCTTAAACTCATTTTGATCTAATAAAAATGGCAAGTAGGCTAAATAATGTATCAGAAAATGACAGAAATGCAGAGGAAAGCATCACAATTCTAGAACGATCTGTTGCACTTTGTTTACAGGACTTACAAACACCAGAGTAAGCAATGTGCATGAAGTAGAAAGCTGCATTTTTTAGTATTTAGGCTGGAGTTGAGCAGATCTGTCCATCTATTAATGGGAATTCCATTGTTGTCAGGCGTAACGGCCTGCACAGTGTCTGCATGGTTCGTGTCGTGTTGGGAAACAGATGTTGGTAGCAGCTGTTTAGATTACACGTCATAAATTTTGTAGGTAGGGGCTGCTGTTTTGCGTTGGCATCCTTGTATTGAACATCTTTACTCTGCTGCTTCTCATTTCAGTTTCTAAACAAAGCCGTACCTGCTGCAAGAACGGTGGGACCTGCATTTTGGGAAGCTTCTGCGCCTGTCCGAAGTACTTCACCGGCCGCAGCTGTGAATACGACGAGCGCCTCAGGTAACGGAGTGATGTCAGGACTGAGCTGTATCGTACCGGGCCTGCTGCACAAGGGTTTTGAATGATTGTGTGTTTTTATTTTTGCAGGGATTGCGGTGTGATTCCACACGGAGAGTGGGTTCAGAAAGGATGCTCATACTGCAGATGTGGTTATGGACTGCTGCACTGCTTCCCGCATGTGTTCAGCAAAGACTGTGGTGAGTTTGTAGTTTATACGTACTGTCTTTACATAGTATTTATGTTTTTCAGTCCAAATATCTAAGCATTCTTAAATCAAGATACATTTACTTGAAACCAAAATGGCATAATATATTCAAATTTACTTGGTTTGAATAGGTCATGTATTTATTTTTCTAACCACATAGGCTTCTTTATTTTATTTTGAGCTTAAATTTATTTTTTCTTTTATAATTATTTTGCTTTACCAAATAAATCTCTCTTCCGGTCTCAATATAATATAATTTGCTTCATTTTTAATTATTTTTTTTATTTTTTGCTACTTTTTATTTTTTTTGCTTTATGCATACATTTGCTTGATTTTGACTTGTTTCATTAATTTATTGAATTGTATTTTTTTTCTTCTTTGCTTAATGCATACATGTTTTTTTTTTCATCTTTAAGAATGTTCAGATAATTTACTTATTTGATATTTGAAAAACTACAAAAATAATGAGTGTGAAGTAACTATGCCTGTTTTATTGGCCGTTTGCATTATATAACATCGAAGAAGACTGATAACATGATGCCAGACACACTCTTAATATCCTGTAACTGGTTTAAGCTGGAGATAAACAACAATAGACAGAAGTTCTCACCTCCAATGCTTCTCTAATAGGCTGTGAATCACTGACTAGCGCTTGATTCTGATGATTATTCAAGCCGTCTGCAGCGTTTCTTTAAATAACATTACTGAATCTTATTTCATGTGCATTTATCTTTCCTTCAGATGATTCCCAGGAAGTACGGTGGTACCGTTCCAGCTCCCTCAGAACATCGTCTTCTTCAGTTGTCCTGTTTGTTGCCTTTATTTTACCATTTCTCTTGTAAGTTTTGGTACACAAATGCTCTATTAGACTACGAACAAGATGTTTATTTTCTGTGACATTTAGGGCAGCATTTATCGGTGGCACTGAAATGCGTTTTGCTTCCAGTGGAAGTGTATTTAGCTGTGTTAAAAGCAACTGTTTAGTGAAGGAACGTGTACATAGGATTTATATTGAAAATATATTGTGTGTGTGTGTGTGTGTGTGTGTGTGTCAGTGCGCAGCTGAACCAAATTGAATTCTGTCTGTTTCTATGTCTCTGTATGAATTTGTTATACAAGAGAATGCACTGGCTAAAAGTGAAGCTTTTTATATCCTGCATCTGTTTTGCTTTTAAAATACATGTCATCTGAACAATGCGCTTGTTTTAAAGTCAAGTCCTGGCCTCGCCTGCGCTGGAAACTTTGGTTTGCTGTGGAGAGGGAGGCTGATAATGCTCAGATAGCCCGTGATTGTTGACCTTTCGGCTATTTTCTTTTATCTTATATAAACAATCGTCCAGCCAATCAATCTCAGTGACTATCTTGACCTTCTGGAGTTGCCTGGTGCTGTACTGTAACACTCTGTATGATTGAGTTTGTCTCTTCTAATTAAAACTTGCATCAACAACTGAGATGACTGACTGTTTACTGACTTCAATTAAGCAATTTATCACGGGTGGCCAAAATTGGATTGCGTCCCAATAAACTAAGGCTATAAGTAACCATGAGAAAGACCTTTGGGTGCAGAAATGTCTTTTTGGGAGTAAAACATTTCTTAAGACCCCAATTATCTGCACAGTCAAAGTTGTAAATGCCATTTGTGCTATTTGATATTTCCTCGTAACTTTCAGGGAAATTTACTAGCAATTTCTGAGCCTGAGAGGATCTATATCTGTATAAAAAGGGCTCTCTTCCTGCTGGCTTCTCAGAAAGCAACTGAATAAACAGAGGTCCTCTGGACTCTTTTACACTACAATGCTGCTGTTCTCTTTGGTATTAATAGCCGGGTGGGGTTGGGCAGGCCATCCTAAGCCCTGCATCTTCTCCATTGTCAAGCGTGATAATGGCCTCATTCTGCATGGACTATCTACTCTTACATGCAAAAGAGATGCTTACATGTCAAAGAGATGCTTATAGGGGCGTCTCGTGTGATAAAGACTAGGATATGGCCCAGCCTGCTATTCAGGATCTAGGAACAGAAACAGTTTAACTGGATATTTTTGGTGTGTATAAGGAGAAAGTCATACATATTTTATTTTATAGAACTCTTTTATGCATTCTCAGTGGGAATAACCATTAGTGCAATTAATTATTTTTTTATCCTGTCTTACAAAAAGCAGTGTGGCTATTGTTAAAAATACAATTAAAAGTCTTTATCAATACTCTTAAAACGCTAGGTAAAAAATGGCTCCGAAACCATCTTCTGCTCACCAAGGCTGCCTTTATGTGATCAAAAATAATAATGTTAAAATATTATCACTATTATTTAAAATATCTGTTTTCTACACAAATATAATTTATTTCTTTGATCGAATCTGAATTTTCAGCACCGTAAAAAAGAATATTTCTTTGAGCAACATTTATTTGAAATAGAAAACATTTGTGAAATTTTAAATGTCTTTACTGCCACTTTTGATCAATTGAATGCATCCCTGATTAATAAAAATATAGATTACTTATAAATTGTATGTTCATAAAACATAATTTTTTAAAATTAAACATTAAAAAAGATGAAACACTGTATTACAGAATTGTTAAAATATTGAATCGATAAATAAAATAAGTGTTAGTATCAAACTATTTTGTTTGTATTTTTATATTTTTGGTAGATTTTGTATTTTGATTTTAGTTTTAAATGTAAGATTTATCTATGTAGTTTTTCATCATAGGTTTTAGTTATTTTAATATATTAAGTTATAGAAAATGTAAAATACTAAATGAAACTGAAAAATGCTTCTCTGGTAAATAACTGAAATAAAAAGATATATTGATTTATTTTTGTTCAAACTAATTTTGATTCACAAGGTTTTTTTTTCTTTTTTTCTTTAGTTTTGTGCTCTGAGTTGTTCATCGGTCATCGAGCACCAAAGTCAGTGTGTTGAAGTTTTAAAGTTTTAGCCACTTTCTCCCTCAGTGTCCTTGTGACGTACCGTCTCCATTAAACTCTCCGGATCGGGCGCCTCGAGGCCTTCGACTCTAAAGTGGCATTAGACATTCTTTAACTTTCATTGATCCCCTTAAAATAAGCTGCTCTATCTTCTAACCTCCAGAGATTAATCCAGCAGTGACAAAGCCGGCCGCATCAGGAGACTTTTTCTTTTCTTTTTTTTTTGACTCCGTTTCCATTCTTTGAGCTTTAGGAAGTCCAGCGTTTTCCAGAGTCGCTCCGGAAAGAGGATTAATGCATGCGTTTAGAAAGTGACTCCTAAGAGAAACTCTCTCCCACTGTAATGTAATCGGCCCTGCTCCTGCTGGGAGCCTCGTCCTCCGTGTGCGATTGTTTCCATGATAGTGTTTCATTTGCACGAACCGCTCCAGTCCTTTGATGGAGGCCTGGCATGAGGGTTTAATTGGGCTGAAGGAGCTCGGCAGGAGTTTCCTCCACTGAAAAGGGCCGGATGCATGGGATTACATAGAGGAAATCTGTCTGGGATGGTGCTGATTGGACGGGGGATGCTTTTGTAGCAATTGCAGGTAAACTTTTAAGTGATTGCATCATGCACGTACAGAACAAAACAGGGTTTTTTAAAACTTGAGATGCCAGCGAGTTTATCTTTATCTTTTTTTGAGGTTATATCCGTTTGATGAGCTACAGGAAGATACAGACGCTTCAAACGCAGCCTCTTTCTCCCTCAGCAGGTGTTCTCTCTCTTTTCCAAGTGTTTGATTCAACTTTAAAGCTCATATAGGTTCATTGTCTTGGATATGCATGGCTCGGCTGGATCCAGGCTGGGAGTCATATACTATTGATAAAAAGATGGCATTATTAATGCATGGCATATCTGACTGCGGCCCGTTTCATATGTGTGTGTGAAGGCGCCAATCACAATCGCAAATTTTCTTTTCCAATTTCGAGTAGCCCAAAGCTTTGCTCGAGCTCCCTCCAAAAGTATTAGACCGAAGTTTATTGACTGAAACTTTGTTAAAGCTCACAGCTCAAAGAAAGCATGAGATGAACACAGATCTCTGCTATAAGGCACTTTTGTTCAGGAGGAAGAACGTCTGTTTATCTCTATTTTTTCTCTCTAAGACAGGAATGAGGTTAAATAGAGAGCAAATATATATAGGCTTCCTGACTTGTGTGTTTGTCTTTACTCCTTAAATATCAGTTTGCAACTTCAATAAATAAATAAAAGCAAATAAAACTCAACGAACAGTCTTTTTCAGATGTGACTTTTAAATTATGCAACTTAATCTATAGCTTGTATATTATAATCGTATTTGTGCAAATTAGAGCAAATGCACCGAGACTACTTAAAAAAAAAAAACTGGACTGATTGAGTGATTTTAAACAATGTATCAGGATTATGTTAATGTGCAAATGCCAAACAAGATTACTCATAAAATTGAAAAAGAAATATTAAGATGAAAATGTATATTTTAATCAAATATCAGTAAATGACAGGCAATAATCATGCAAATTATTCTCTAGTTTATTTCACAAAAATATTTATATTATAATTATAGTCATGCAAATGACATCAAATGCACTGAGACCACAATAAAAATTATCATTTGTTTAATTAAATTAAAAAAAATGTAATAATACAAATTAAAAAAAGTCTCATCATAAAAGGGAAATATATATTTTAGTAGCTGGTAGTAATTTTTTGAAACGTTTTTTAATACGCATATATTATAAAGTGTACTAGGAGCACATAAAAATGGCATTATTTATTTATTTACATTTACAATAAATCAAAATGATATGTTTAGATGCATTTAATGTTTTGTATTTTTTAAGTGTTTAATTCTTATATTAAATTCATATTGATGCAAATATTAGAAAATGCACTAGATTATTAATAAAATATTTATTTATTGACTTATTTGCTTAAAAAATTTGCAATGAACTGAAATCGAATTAAGATGCACATTTTTAAACAAATATCACTAAATGCATTCCATTATGTAAAATCATTTTGCTAATTATTTTCTACAGTTTGTTTATCATAAAAGGTTTGCATATTCATGCAACTAATATCTAATGCACTGGGCCTACATTCATTCATCCTTTCTTTCTTTCCTGAAAATAAACACCTTTATTTTTCCTCAATAAATTCTTAATTTGCTTATTAAAAGTCAGTGCGGTTGTAAAGTTTAGGTATTGGGTGGGATTGAGTTGAGGGATGTAGAATAAGGCATTAATATGTGCTTAATTAGTATTAATGCATGACTAATACTCTGCGTGCTAATGTGCAACTACTAGGTGTAACTGTAAAATAAATTGTTACCCAAGTTTTTAATCAAATAAATGAGTGTCACTGTACACATTTCGATTTTCTCGCTTCCACTGAAGCTCAATGAAAGATCTCAAATCGAGCTAGAACATGATCTTAAGTTGCTGAAGCTCTAACGAGAGACGAAACGCTGACACAATCTCACATGCTTGTTCCTCCCTGAATCTGTTGTCATTTCCACAGAAAAGGATTGTTATGAGAGTCTGTTTGTTTCTCAGGCCCGTCCCGGTGGAAAGCTGGTGTGACGGTGGCAAATGTCTCTTCTGTGTGGCAGTAAACAGAGGTAGATGGGGTAAACAGAGCGAGGGGCCGTCAGGGGCCAGGACTCGGGCTCCAGCGGTAATGGAGAGTTAACAGTAAAGTGCTGTCTGACTTACACTCACACAACAGACAGCCCTATACATCACAGACAGAGGACATGTTTACCTCAGAGCTCTTCTGCAGAGCTGCACGAGGAAGAAGGAATTGGCTTGTCTTATTTTATCATTTCTCTCTCTCTCTCCGGTCACCCTTTTTACCTTCATCTTCACTTATCCTTTGTTCTCGCTCCTATCTTCGTGTTTCCTGTGGCTATGTTTAAACGCTGGGTCTGCGCTGTCTCCCCTCGTTTCAGATCTCTCTCTTATCTGAAGGTGATATGGTAAGAAGCAGGCCAGCACTGATCCTCCACAGACGGGTCACGGACGGCCCAGAAATTGGCATCAGTGGTTCATCTCATGATAAATATTTTCTTTTATTTTCTGAAAAATATCACTTGAAATATGGTTTTGTTTGAAGCCAAAAGAAGAAAAAGAAAAAGGTTTGTGCAACAGTTGGTTTGTGTTGAATGCATAAAACCAGCCAAAATCAAAAAAATAATTAATATATTCATATTAAAACAAGCAAACAAATTATTACATTTTAATAGTTCACAATATAAAATTTAATAATTTTATATTTTACATATATTGTTATTTTTATAATAAATAAAATGTATATAAAAATTCATAATATATGTGCAGTGCTTGATTTAAAGGACACTTTTTGCTTTTTTACTTTACATCAAACCGAAATATTATTAAAATAAAAAACTTAAATAAGTATTACAATATTATTCATCTCATGGTTTAATTTTGAACCCAAATAATACATTGTAATATATTATTATTATATTAGTATTTTGTACATTAAAGCCCAAATTCCATGCATTCAAATTATTTTCTTTCAATAAACATGGTTTGTACCACAGCATGAAACCAACATTTCATCTTAAACAGTAATATTTAAATAGATTATTATATTTACAGAAAAAATGTATAACAAAAAATAAGATTTTTTCCAATATTTTACCTATATTTTTTAATGTTTTATTTAGCACAGTTTTTGTATTTAAAGTAAATTATGAAATTTTAAAGTTCTTCACGATGATAAAAAAAAAATAATAATAATGTATGCATGAAACTATATTAAACTATATTAAAAGAGTATATTAAGATATATTATTCATGTTGTAATGGTTATAATATATAACACATTGCATCATATTATTTATATTATAATGATATTAAATATTATATATTCATGCATTTTACACTTTTTAAATATTTGATTTTCAGGGCATTTTCTTTGCATTTTATGCATGAAACCATCAGCATTTGGTCACTTGATGTCCATCATAAAACTGAAAGGGAAAGCTTCATCTGAGGCAGGTGATCAAAATTCAGCTCAGAAAGCCCACAGAGCCAGGAAGTCACAGTTTAGTTCTCCTCCAACCCGCTTAATTGCTTAAAGGCAGACTCACAGAATTAAATATGTCTAATACGCGCGTGCCCATAACCCATCCTGACGACAGACGAGCTGCATAAGAATCAAACCTTCCTCATTACACGAAGGGCAATTGGAGATGAATTAATTGACAGGCAGCGCTGTCGTAATGAACCATAAATTAAACACACCGCAATCCAGCGCTCACATTCAATACCAAAGATGTGACATTTTTGCACAAAATGACTGGATTGATACGCCTGCAAAAACCACCAAAGAAAGAAGAGACTGAATACTAACTAGAGTCTAACACGCTTTTCATGAGGTTTGGTGCACTGCTATGTGGTTTCTTACTTACACTCATATATTGAGAGTGATTGACTGGTTAAACACCACTAATTAATCTCATACTGTAATTAGAAGACAGCTTTGCGTTTTTGAACTGCAATCACTTAAAAAGGGATGGTGAATGCTTGAATCCGATTGGCTAATGAACGTTCTAAGGCGTGCAAGTATAGAAAATACACAGAGAAGGTAGTTCCAGACATTGCAATTCCATATCACTTCGCCACATGATTTGTATTGTTTTCAAAGGTCTTAGAACAGCAAAACCCACAACGATACTGGCCAACCAATACATATCATAATCAAGCCTTATATGAACACTTGCTGTTAATTTACAAAAATATACATATTTGTGTATTTATATATACATAATAAATATACACAGCGCACACACATATATTATGTAAACCAAAACTTTTATTTTAGATGTGATTAATCGTGATTAATTATTTAACAGCACTAGTGCACATGGCTTATCGGTTCGAGTTAAACTGATTCCTAAGGATTCATTCATCGCTGTTTTTTCAGTCCAAGTGACTGTCAATTATCTGAAAGTGAATAACTTGTGAATGTGTCCTGCTTGAGCTGCAAACGGTTACAGGTTATTCAGTCCGATTTGGTGAATTGGTTCAAATAGTTCACGAAAAACAACAGGTTCAAAAGAATATTTCATTGGTGAATCAGAGTAATAATCTAATAATGTTCAATTTCTGGCACAGACCCATTGTTTCGCTTCTCAATATATCGTAATGAGCTCATTTTGCATTGCCTGTAGCCTATATTTTTGACTCTCAAAGTGACGGTAGCTTATAAATCTCCAAGAACCACAATTTCAGCTAAAAATCATCTTCACTGTTCTGTTGAAAAAAAATGTAATCACAGATATGGATGTCCTAAAAGTTTTGCATGCATGAATAATCTATCTATCTATCTATCCATCCATTTTGTCTTTTGTATTGCCTATAGATGTTTTTTGACTCTCAAAGTGATGGTAGCCATTGACTTGTATTTTATGAATCACCAAAAACCACGATTCAAGCTAAAAATCACCTTCACTGTTTTGTTCAAGAAACAAAAATCACAGACATATTGGATGTCCTGAGGATTTTGCATGCATGCATTAGTTATCCATCAATCAATCTACTGTATCTATGCATGCATTTACTTTATTTAAAGTCTTTTGTGTTGCCGGTGTACACTTCTGTAAAATTACGGGGAAAAAAGGCAGCTGTGCGTCACGAGAGCGAAGCGAGGAGACATGTTCTGGGCTGGCACTTCCAGCTGACTGTGACACTGTGGTTGCCAGAATAAAACCGTGAGAAATACGGTAACGATATTTTTTGTTTTACGGTTATGTTAAATTTACAGTTAAATACCGTAATTTCTAATAATAAAAAAATCGTAATACTATAATAGGTTGGTATATTAACAGTGTTTCAGTAAAGTTGTCAAACCTGTTTTGTATCTTTGAAATACACTGAAACCTACCAAATGCAGGCGATGATGAGAAAGTTATACGATGATCCAAAGCTCCTCATAAGAAGCTTTTAAATAGTAGAACTAAACACCATCATGGTAAGAATTATTAATCTGACATTTGCAATAAATATTCATTTAACAACATTACATGTAACAAACAACCCTAATAAACATAACTGATAAGAAAAAACAGAGAAAAGGAGTTAGTTAAAATCACTACCCTTTTTTTACAGTGTGTGTGTTTTTCATAGACTCTCAAAGCGACGGTAGGTATTGATTATAATAAATAAAAAAAGCTAAAAATCACCTTCACTGTTCTGTTCTATCGAAGAAAATGAAATCACGGACATATTGGATGTCCTGAGGATTTTGTCAGGTTTTGCATGAAAGCACAAGCCAAACACAAGTGGGTATGTGGGTAAACTCGCAGGGGCATGAGAGATGGAGTGGGAGTGAGACGGAGGAGTGATTGAGAGATTGGTGTGGGGGTCTGGAGGAGAGCCTGGACTGATTACTCCGGGAGTTACACGCTGATCCTGTGATCCATCATTCCCTCCATCTCTGGGATTACACTCTGTCTTAAGCTCCCAACACCTTGTTTCCCTCCAGGCTGGAGATGTGTTGAACACAGAGAGCTTTAGACGCTGTGGATTATGGGCTTCTTAATTAAGTAACGCTGTTAGTTCATGAATCACATCGGCGCTGATGTAAAAGAACCGGACAATATCCTAAGGGCTCAGGGGAATCCTTGCAAAGAGGCTTTGGTGTTTGGTTAGTTTTTCATGCTTTACTCGTTATGTGATATGTGCAGAGCTGGGTAGCAAACAATTACGTGTAATCTGGATTACGTAATCAG
>JAUYWG010000044.1:17557961-17591220 GCA_034779775.1 Enteromius afrohamiltoni
TATTATTTGTTCATATTATTCTTATTAACAATAAACCATTAATAATAATGATAATAATAATAACAACAGTAGAAACATATATTATGTTAAAAAACTTTTATTTAGATTTTTTTATAATTATAATATATTTGCTGTCAAACGATAATAAATAATAATAAAAAATGTTTGTTACATAATATATGTGTTTCTACTGTTATTATTATCATCATTATTATTAATGGTTTATTGTTAGAATAATAATAATATTAACAAATAATAAACATTGTTTATAAAAACAAAAACATTATTTATAATAATGATAAAAATAATAAACATTGAATGTTCATGTAAGATCATATATAATTCTTTTTTAATATTTTACATTTTACATTACATTTATTATTTTTTATAATTTTTTAAAAACAAAAGGTAATACTTTTAATGTCCAAAATATTGTTTTTGTAATGGGTATGTTAGCAGAAGTTCTTAAAAGTTCTTATTCTTAGCTAATTTTTGATAGCAGAGAATATACTGTAGTCATTTGCATTTGCTCAAATTAAACATGATGTGAAACCAGAAGAGGTCCAATCAGCAATGAACAGGTTAACATTTTACTTGGCAAACAAATCTTCAAGTTAATGTCTAAAAAGTCCCATAACGCACATAAAAAAGATAATCTGTCATTAAAGTGTTAAAAATAATGAAATTACATTGTCATTCATGTTCATGTCATTCTGTTACACCTGAAACAGATTCACGTTTATTGACCTACAGTTATATATCTTAACTGCTTCAGACAGAACAAATATTATTTGCATGCTAGACAAAAAAAAAATTTAATTCCTAAATATATGTACAGGAGTCAGCAGGTGAAAAGTAATCGATCACTGTAATAATAACCCAGCGATTTCTCATTAAATGAAGCAACATGCATCATAGCTTTTATTACAGCTGCAAACCATTCTAGATCTCCAACATGACTGATCATTGAACGCCAACAAGTATACTTTATTTCAGCACTGATCCTCTCAATTCAGTAAAGCATGCTGGGAAATCCACAGTTTGCTAACAAAAGTAATTACTGTACATTTATTACTGTACAACTGTACAAATAATTATTTTTTGTTATATATATATATATATATATATATATGCTACTTGCCAAGACAACATTTTAATTTTTTAACATTTTAAACATTTTAATACTAAAATTAAGAAATATAATTACTCAAACAAATGTAAATAAAAACATATTTATATTTTAATTCACATTTTTAAGTGATTTGTTTTATGATATTACATAGATAAAAACAAAACTACAATTAAAACTAACAACTAAGAAGCTAATTTCAATATTAATAAAACCCATAATATTAAAGAATATATAATGATACAAAATAACACTAAATTTAACAGATAAAAAACACAATAAATCACTGTTACTAAAACAACACTGATTCCAACAGAAAAAAAACGTACAATTGAAGTGAACTGAATGTAATGTAATTACTCAGAGACAGAATGTTAAAGGACTGTGTCGCTTCAGTGCATCATACACCACACAACCTCCAGAATACTTGTGACCCTGCCGAGGTCACGATGATCACAACGGCACAGTTTGTCGGTATTTTCCTACTGAAGACTGATGCGAGGCGTGTGATGCTGTCCTCTAAACCCTGTAAGTCCAGCAGTGGTTTGCGGTGGGAAGTTGCAGACTCCGATGGGAACGGACGCATTCCTCTCGGATTAAACGCACCGATGCTGCAGGTCAGAGCTCCATTTGTCTTTTGTGTTTTTGCTCCAGAAATAAACGATGATGAGATCGAAAGAGAGGAGAGAAGAGAAACTGCCAGATCTCTCACAGGCCGGCCTGTACCTGATCAACACACTTCATCTTCTGTGAGTCTCCCTTCACTTCACAGATCAGGTCTCTTTAAGAATTTGCTCAGGATTCTGATGTTTTCTCTTGACAGGAAGGGCAGGACTGGAGCTCGTTTGGAGGTTAATTGCTCAACACGTGCACAAAAGGTACTCCTTATAAGCTTAGGTTTTATTAGGTTTAATAATCTTTATGTGCTCATAATGTTGAGAAAAGTTCTCTGAACATATTATTTGTACATTAAGAAACGTTACATAACCTGTTAAAACTATTGTTAATGTTGTATATATTAAAGATATATTATTATATCTATATATAATATTAAAAACAAATACATTTAAAAACAACGTTACATAGTGGAATGTTATAAAAAACATTTTGTAACCTTTAAATAACGTTATAATCATAAAAATAGAAACCTTAAATCTTAAAATAATAAAAATAAACTTTTAATTAAAAAAGAAAAAAAGTTACTGGAAAAAGTTTTTGCAACCTTTTTAATATAGCATTAACGTGATGAGAAAATAGATATTTTTGAAAACTTGAGTGAAAAAGTTAGAAAAGCATTTTTATAACCTTTACATAATGTTCTAATGAAAAGAAACAGGATAATTCAACATTCTTGGAATATTAAAAATTAATAATTTTAATAAGGTTTGGATAAAAGTACAGTTAAAGTGTTCAAAAATAATTAAATAAATATATTAAATTAAATAATGTTCTAACCATGACAAGAAAGCTGGTTAATCAATGCTCTTTAAAAAACATTTTAAAAATGTTTTTGCAAAGAAAGCTACAGATCTCAACCTCACCCTGTATTTAGGAAGATAATGGATTCTCTTTGCAAGTTGAGGGCTTGTCAATTAACCTCCACTTACTGTAATAAAATCTGATTGTGATTATAGACTGGATAATGTTGTTTGGATTCTGATGAAGAAGAATAACGCTCATGCGCTAATGTGCATCATTTGCTCTTCATATTATTGTTAACTTCCTCTTTTATTGGAACATCTCACAATGTACATTGGGTAACATCTCAAATTGAATGCAAAGTGTCTCGGAAATGTTCTCATGCATCTTGATTATAAATTACGTGTCAAGTGCAGTTTGTCTTAGTTTGCATGGAATATAATCTTTCCTGGTAAAAAATGGTTTGTCCATGTATAATAAGGATCTACAGATATTGCATGCTCCGTTGAAAGATGACGATTCGTTATGCAGCACGAGCTCTGATGCACAGCTATTCGTCATGTTCTGCTTTCATTGTTTCAGATGATTAATTTGGCACGCATTCATGATAAATACGGGCTGAAGAAGTACTGGGAAGAGAAGATCGAAAGCCACGTTCAGAAGATGGGAAATGAAGACTCGAGGAAGAAGAACAGCGCTTTATCCAAGTGTGTATATGACATCTCTTTGATTATCGCTGCTAGAATAACTTCATCCACTGTGTTGCTTTTCTTCCCATTTGTCTCTTTTCCAGCTTATTTTCTAGGGCTGTAATTGCAAAGAAAGATTAGGTGGAAATGAAAAGATAATTTTGATAAACGACCTCCAACTTGCTGGAAGAAACTCGTAATTGTTTTTTCTGACCTACTTTAGGATCCATAAACAGTTCTGTCTTTTGGAAATGAAAAGCATTCCAAAGAGAGTCCGGGGTTAATGTTTAAATCCAGACAGGCTTCTCCCGCTTGTTTGTGCTGCCCTCTGGTGTTATCTTCAGGAAGGTGGAGGATTAGCAGATAGACTGGGACAAATCTCCCGGCTTTGGGCCTTGCTTGAATCAAAGACGGTACTCTGCTGTAGAAACAGCTGTAGAGACGAGGACGTTTTTTTACACGTGTAATGAATACGCTGCTCACACAGATGAACCGCAGCAGGCTTCTGAGCAAATCCAAGGGTTTATTAATACTCGGATGCAAATCTGAGCAATGTTGGAGAAGCTAGTTTGAACCGGGCTAAACGCAGGTGTCAAAGTGATTATTAGAGAAGTGGCTAATAAAAAGCAAATAAAATTGTTATAATGCAGCCTATTTAAAAATATTAAATTCTCCTCTGCAATATATACAGTACAAAATGTAATCGGGTCATTTTAATCACTGACTAACAGCACTTCCAGGTAGTTTAGAAATTATTAAATATATACAAATACTAGTGCTGTCAAAACACGATTAATCACTTCCAAAATAAAAGCTTTTGTTTACATAATATGTGTGTGCATTGTGTATATTTATTATGCATGTATATGTATATATAGGAAAAACACGTTATATTAATAGATTAAATATATTTCTATAAAATATACATTTTATAAATATATGCATTATATTATATACATTTTCAAAATAAATACTGCATGTGTGTGTATTTTTATATAATAAATATATACACAATACACACATACAAAAAAACTTTTATTTTGGATGCGATTAATCATGATTATTAATTTGACAGCACTAAAAATATACATAAAATGAATCAATATGAATATTAATTACACACTTCACACCAGAAACCATTATAATATGCTGATTTGCTCTTGAAAAAATTATGATTCAAAAATTTTGCAGCATGGATGCATTAAATTGATCAAAATGATGGGAAAAAAAACTATTTTATATAATATTTATATTTGAAAAAAAAAAAAAACAGTTTTTTGAACTGAAAATAATAGAACCCATTAATTGTGCATTAATAATAACTGATAATAAATTAGTATCAAATCAGTATATTAGAATAATTTCTGAAGGGTCATGTGACACTGAAGACTGGAGTAATGATGCTGAAAATTAAAATTTGCATCAGAGTAATAAATTACATTTTACAACTTACATAAGAAGTGGCTATTTTAAATTCTAATAATATATCATAATTTAACTGTAAAAATGCAGCTTTTAATGTGAATATATCTACACAGAAAACAGTACATCACAATATTTAAAAATTGTAATATCAAAAATATTTGACTGTTTTTCCTGTGTTTTTGATCAGATAAATGAAGCCTCTGCGTGCAGAAGAGACTTGTTTTAAAAATATTTTAATTATTCTAAACTTTTGAGTGCTCATTTATATTTAAAATTAAGTTACAAATGTTTAACGGTTTATAAAATATATATATCAAAATATATAAACCACTTGTGTCATGACTCTGTATAAATTTGTGGCTTCAAATGACAAAGATTGCTAGAGATTAGCTGTGAAGCATATTTAAAGCACATAAAGACTGGATGTTTTCTTTCAGGTTGCGTGAGGAGTGGGTTCAGAGGCTTGAGCTTCGTAACCAGCACGTGATCGAGAGCATGAGAGAGCAACAGATAAGAAGAGCTCAGAGGGTTCAAGGGATTTTAAGAGTTTAGACGACTTGAAATCCAAAAGCACTTCTCTAATGCTGTTCCTAAGAATGCCTGAAATTATATATGAGTATGAAAGTCTAATTCTTTAACTTAAATGAGTTCAATAGTTCGTTGATGCAGCCTTTGGAACAGAGAGATGCTGTTGCAGACATACACCATTAAACTCAATGTGATCCTGGCTTCCTGGCTCATTGGGCTACACAGAATCAAATCTTGTTTTTAATAAAAGTTAAATATCATTAACTCTGGGAGCTTTCAATGCTTTTTCTGAGGAAGACAACATTCAGGATATGTCATGGTTACTCACTCTTTCTTTTTAACAGACGAGTTTCTCCTGAAAAGAAAGGAAAAAGGGGAACTGTTTTTTTTTTTTTGTAATTGACAGAAAATGTGTGTCTTAATATAGGCCTGTAACACTGATGTAATGTTCATGCACATTTACAACAAATAGTGTTTGTTTATCCCATTTTATTTATTAAGCCATAATCTTCATTTAAAATAAAAATTCAAATTATAAGTAAATCAAAGGTTCGATCAAACAAATATAGCTGCAATCAGCAATGCATCCACCACCCAAGTGGCATCAGGAAAACTATGCCACGACTGACACGTTTACAGCATTTACAGTATCAATATTCCCTCAGCATCTGTATTTTGTCATTATTCTGATGAAGTTTGCCGCAAATCAAGTACAAATAAGAGGCTGAATTTAAAGCATTCTGCTGCCAGTTGGTGGCGCTATAACTTTGACTCCTAATAGTCACATCTATGCAATCAGCATCACACAACAGACACACTCCTGAAGTTCGATCAAAATCAGACAATGTATGTGGACACTATTAGACACTTCCTGTTTTGCAATTTTCACCATAACTTCATCGACTCTCCAGGGGGCAAACCGTTCGAGATATCGAACCCTTGCAATTTACTGTCCCCAATTCTTGACGATGATGCTAAAGGAACATGCCACTGTTTTTGAAATTTTTTGCATTTTTGAAATTTCTCTGAAGGGGATAAAGTACTTGGTGCCTTGCAGGCTAAATTCTCTGGACCATATGTCATTGACAAAAAAGTAAGCGATACGAATTATGTCGTTCAAACTCCTGACCGACGAAGAAAGGCTCGTCTTTGTCATGTAAATATGTTGAACAAACAGAGGATCCGGACTCAACAAGCTCTGTGACTTCCCCGATAGCAACAGTCGCTGTTACTTCTTGTAATGGTCCAGATGAAGGTGGTTTAAACTTGCAGAATCCACTAGTTGCGGGTGGCAGACTAAACAATTCCCACATTTTAGAGAACCTGAACTCAAACTTATTACACTTGTCTACCAACCAACGAGCTGATATGGCAGAGTTAGTAAATTCATTTTTGTGTTGGTTAAACACATAAACACATGTGCTGAAACATGACATTGATGTAGGTGACCATCGGCCAATTAAGCAAAGTGCTTATCGAGTAAATCCTTCCAAAAGGAAAATCATGGAAGATGAGGTTAGGTATTTGGTGAAGAATGGTCTTGCAGTCCCTAGTTCCAGTGCCTGGGGTTCCCCTTGTTTACTGGTCCCAAAGTCTGATGGCACACAACGTTTCTGTACGGATTATAGAAAAATAAATGCCATAACAAAACCTGATTCGTTTCCTCTCCCACTTATGGAGGATTGCATCGATAAGGTAGGCTCTGCACGCTTTGTCACAATACTCGATCTTTTAAAGGGGTATTGGCAAGTCCCCTTGACAGAGCGTGCGGCCAAGATATCTGCTTTTGTTATCACCTCCACTTCCTGTGACACCAGCAGCCCAGAGCAATCCTGTTCGTTTGGCAATGCCTGATAAATATGACGGCTCTCCACGTATGTGCCAATGCTTCCCACTGCAATGTTCTATCTTCATTAATCTTCAACCGCAAAGCTTCGAGACTGATGATAGCAAAGTCTCCTTCATCTGCTCTTTGCTCTCTGGGAAGGCACTAAAATGGGCCACAGCCATGTGGGAGGGCCAGCAGATGTCTTTTCTCTCTTACCGACACTTCTTGGAGAGATTTAAGGAGGTGTTTGATCATGAGGAGGATGAAGGGCATGTTTCGTTGCGGGCTCAGAATGGAGTTGCAGTCTGAACTGTTATGTCGCAATGAGGGCAAGACTGTTGAGGAGTACATTGAGATGGCCGTCAAAGTGGATAAGCTTCTCCGATCCCATAGAGGGCGCCGTTCATCGACCATGGTCTCTGCACTACCCCACTTCTCCACCGACGAACCCATGCAGATCGGTTTCACCAAACTCACAGATGAGGAACGATAGAGACAAATTCGTAATCACCTGTGTCTCTACTGTGGTCAGTTCGGTCACCTACGTGCCACCTGCCCATCCCGACCTCCTCGCTCTAATCCTCCCCGGGTAAGCACTCTCTCTGTTAACTCTTGCTTGCTTGATGTGTTCATAGTACTTAAGAATCGCTCCATTGAGGTCCAGGCGTTTATTGATTCTGGTGCAGCGGGAAATTTTATGGATCAAGATTTTGCTAATTTCCATTGTATCTCTCTAATTCCATGTACACCCCCCATGACAGTGGCAGGCCTTGACGGACGGCCATTAGGCGTCGGGAGAATGCACCGTGTCACTGAAGAACTCACCCTAATCACAAGTTCTTTACACACTGAGACCATCCAGTTCCATGTAACTTAGTCACCCCATCACCCTATTATCCTTGGTCACACATGGCTCACTCTTCACGACCCACGCATCTCATGGAGGGAACAGGAGATCTCTCAATGGTCGGAATACTGTCAACGGAACTGTCTGAAGCACCCTCAGCATAACTCATCCTCTTCACCGCCCACATCAAGCGACTCCAAATCACTCAAGATCCTACCAGACCCCTACCAAGATCTACGCCAGGCCTTCAGTAAGGTTAAAGCCACCCATCTGCCTCCTCACCACGACATGGATTGTGCTATTGATCTCCTGCCTGGAGCATCACTTCCCCGGGACCCGTTGTCACAGGCAGAAATGCAATGCATGCAACAGTACATCAAGGAAGAGCTCGCAAAGGGGTTCATCCTCGGCTTCGGCCGGCTTCTTCTTCGTAAAGAAGAGGGATGGATCACTCAGGCCATGCATTGACTACCGATCCCTCAATGAAGTTACGACACCCATTACCCCTGGTTCCTTCAGCACTGCAGCTGCTCCGTTCCGCCCAGATTTTCACAAAATTAGACCTTAGGTGTGCCTACAACCTTCTCCGCATCTGGGCCAGGGACGACTTCCACTTCTCCACGATCTCCTTCCTAGAGTACATTATCAGCGCAGACGGTGTGTCCATGGACAGTCAGAAGGTATCAGCTGTGTTGAACTGGCCTCACCCTCAGACTATAAAGGAGCTACAACGTTTCCTGGGGTTCACCAATTTCCACAGACAGTTCATCCAATGATCCACCCACCACCCATACCCGAACATCCCTGGTCACATTTAGTGGTGGATTTAGTCATGGACCTACCTCCCTCTCGTAAGAACATAACGTGTTCTTGTGCTGTGCGAGAAAAGAAATAAATAAACAGTTGATTATAACAGTTGATACACATCCTTAGCTGGGGACACTAATTGTATAACAGTTACAGAGCCTCTAAAACTTCATGTTGTATTAATTTACCATCATTGTGTTCAGCTGGGCGCTTTTGTAGAGGAGTTGGTCACATCACATCACATGTGAATGTTTTGCAAATAAAAGAATTTCGGGAGGATCGCTGAACGAGTCAGTCACGCATGGCTGGCAGCCCGTCATCTAATCATTCCCTTGTGAATTCTCACCCAATCAAATAATTTCCCCTTCACTATAAATATTCCAGCTTCCCTTGTCCCGCATCTCACTTTTGCTCATGATCTTGCCGCCAGATTTTAGCCACTCTCCTAACCCCAGCCAGCCTTCAGCCAGTCTGCCTGAATTCCCATGGGAGCCCAAGGCTTGCACACCCTCCAATCTCTTTTTACTCTTCATCCGCCAAAGCAAGACCACAGAAAATAATCTATGCTACTCACCACACGCTGGCTTCCTCCTCCATTCTCCTCTGCCCGGACGCAGTACCAAGCCCAGCGATGGCAACTTTTGCAATCATAAGCAATAAGGCAGCGCGGAACTGGCTGGCGCTGCCAGATGACATCATACCCATTCCGACCCTAGCCTCCTTTAGAGGCACTCCCTCTGCTGAGGGCTTTTCTCTTCTATCCCATCGTTCCCCCACGTTTTATTTTTTTTTAATTGAAAAGTTTACCATTTCCTAACACTTATCTCTGCTTCTCCATCAGGTCACTGGAAGCCCAGCCTAGCCCAGCCGTCCTTACTCCATTTACACATTTATATCCAAAAAAATTAAAAATCCTGTCCAGGATCCTCTCTCATTGCCTCTTTTGGGGGCACGTCCTCTCAAAGCTTTTTTGGGGGGCAGACGGAGACTGAGCCGAACTCTTGCCCACGCTAGGGTTCAAACCATCAGGAAACCAGACTAAAGATGTAACACATTACTTTATTTGTGCTTTTAAAGCGTATTGAAACAACAAATTATAAAATGACTAAAACAATGAAATATGAAAAAGTAAAAAAAATAAATAAAATATATGTTTGGATATTTTAGATCAGTGAAATATAAAAAAATTGGGTTACAATTTGGCAACAGTTAATCACAAATAACTGAAAAGATATAAACAATAGAGAGAAACAGGAATTATGAAAAGATAGATGACTTGCTGATTTTGCCTTGAGGACTTCTGAAAAGAAATAATAAAATACAACAGTAATACGAATCAATTAGAAAACAGAATGAGTTGAATATCTTCACTGCAGTGAATGCATTTGCTGTGAGTAAGTGGTTTGTATTTGTGGTTCCTCCTCAGAGAAAACTCTTTCAAAAACACGTCTCAGAGAAAGTTTAACATTGCTTTTAAAATCCTGCCCCATGAAGACATACAGAACGGGGTTCAGACAGCTGTTGAAATACGCCAAAGACAAGACCAACGGAGCCACTGCCCAAGCCACAAAGAAACTGGATTCCTTTCCATATAGCTTTATCAAACGCACTATGTGATACGGCAGCCAGCAGAGAAAAAACGCCACGATTATAGCCATCATGGTGCGAAACGCTCGTCCAGAGTGAAAATGACCTTTGCCTAACTTGCTTGCGATGAATCCGTAGCATGTTGTGATGCATATGAGAGGAACCATAAAACCAAACACAAATCTGATGACACTTAACATTCTAAACATTTCAAATTTGTCTCCACCCAATTGATACATGCAGTATGTTTTGTTACTGTATGTGTCAGTGTCTCTTAACATCATAAAAGGCAGACTAAGACCTGAAGCCAGAATCCAGGCGGCTGCGTAGGTCAGTCGAGCGATGAACAGGCTGCGATGATTTTGAGCCCAAACCGGTGTAATCACCTGAGTAAACCGATCCAGACTGATCAAGCTCAGCGTGAAAACACTGGCAAACATGGTGAGGAGCATAATGAAGGTTAAAATCTTGCACATGATGGATCCAAACGGCCACGGTCCAACAAAAGCACTGCTCACGTAGTAAAGAGCAGAAAGGCAGCACAAGAGGTCAGCCATCGCTAGATTGAGAAACCCTACTGTATTAACAGTCCTCTTCATCTTAAATCCAGCAACATACAAGACAAATGCATTTCCAGGAACACCGAGGATCAAGGTCAGGGAGAAGAAGACCCGAGAAGCCACTTCCATCTGACTTCTCAATATAAGATAATAATCCTCCATTGCTGTGATTGAGCTGAAGTGTCCAGTTTATCCTGTTAATATCACATACTGTCAATGTAAAATCATATTTAAAGTGTCATATATGAACATTTTATAAAATTACTGATCAACAAAGCTGAATTATGATAAACATGCAACCAAATAAATACTATTTTAGTATTACTTTAAAGTAAATAAAATGCTTAATAATAATAATAATAATGTAAATAGCTCTACATAAGTAATCATGACTCACGGTGTGATGATATGATTCACAGTTATCCTGGCAAATGATTTCTTCTCTATGTTCAAGACGTTATACCAACATTTCAAACATGGTTGAGCGGTAAAACATCACGACCCAACTCTATGTAAAGCTGTGGTTAAGCCTTCCTGTTTCACAAGTGAATTCATAAACTGATAAAATACTGATGTTAAACTAGAAACAGCAATTTAACATATAAATAAATGCTACCAATTGCAAGTCAATTTTATTTACACTGCATTCATATATGGAATTGCTTACGGAAATTCATAACGCTAAGCAAGGAATAATTGACTCCGGGCTGTTGAATTATTAGAAATGCTTTGCATTGTTTATGGATGTTCAGATTAGTAAAACTTATTTGTGTAGGAAAATGTGGTGTTCATAGGGAGTGAAAATGTAAGAAATTGAATGAAAAATGCAGATAAAAGAGGCTTGTAAACTGTGGTTGGGAGGAGGAGAGTCATATAATACTGGTGTGTGCAAATGGTTAATATAAGAAGTAATAATAGTACGTTCAAATATTAATAAAGAAATATTTGAAGATACAGAGTGACAGTCATAATTCACTCAATTCTAAACGCCACAGATTCACTGATTATAAAGAAATATGGTGAGATTGCGATTGAGCTTTTTAGCACTATTTCCTTGCTTTCTATGCTGTAATCAATTCAGAATTTAAATAAAGGTTGTTTTACATGCTGCTAACACGAACCATGGCCCTGTATGCAGCAGTTTCAGGAGTAACAGATATCCCACCGCAAAGCCTCAATGGCAGGCAAGTATTTAAATTTAGTTTAAAATAGCTCCACTTCATAATATAATGATCATCATAATAATAATTCATAATTCCTTATTTGCATCGTGTCTGTGTGCGATTAGCATTTACTGTATCTCACCCTAAATACTTAAAGAGGCGGAAGCACTGGATTATCTATCTGTTTAATATCATAATTTATATATATATAATATATTTATGAATAATTTCTACAGACTAGTATTATCCGACTCAGCTCCTCCCGGCTCCAGACACCAGTTCACAAGTCACTTTGTCCTGTGTTTTCCAGTAAATTTCTTGATTTTTCACTCCTTATGAACAACACATTTTCCTACACAGTAAAAGTTACTTGCGTTTTCTCGATTTGACTGATTTGAACATTCATAAACAATGCAAAACACAGTCATTTTGCACATCTGCTAATGAATGACAGCAGCTTTTACATTTGGGCAAAGAGCGGAGCATTTGAATCACGACACAAAACTGAAGGTGGAGCGGCTCTGGTGGAAAACCGATGGGATATAACTTTCAAACACACTTAAAAACACGCACTACATGCTTGTTTGTATAGCAGAGCTGCTCTCTCTTACAGTGAATGATGTGACAGACAACTAGTTGTCCAATCCTGTCCTGTGGTTGTCAGGAAAATTTACGGTTAGTTTAAGTTCGGTTACAGAATGCAGTTGTCACACCCCTAAATAACTGAAGACCCCAGTCTGTCATCACAACATAACAGACAGGGAACCATTATTTTTAAGAGAGTAACATGTCGTGAGGAAAAAGAAGAAGTTGTTTTAGTAGAAGGTTACAGCTGTCAGTTTTGTCAGCAAATGTGTATGGATCTAAAGATGTAACTGATAATTATTTGCTTTTAAAGCGTATTTTGATTGTTAGATTACATATGCTTTTGCTACTTATTTACTTCAAATTAATCTAATGTTGAATGAACTTTCCAATAAATATGAATCTAAACTCTGTTTTATACATAACACACTTTGTTAGTAATTTATGATAAGCCCATATAACACAAAAGTGAAGGGGGAAAAAAAAGAAAAATTATGAAATGACTGAAACACTGGACAACAAAACCAGTTATAAGTGTTAATTTTCTGAAATTAAGATAATGACCTGAAAGATTAATAAATAAGCTTCCCATTAATGTATGATTTGGATGGGTAGGGCAATATTGTAATGCCAAGCCAGCAGACTCTGCTGACTCCACAATTCCAAGGATTACCCTCTCAACTTGGTATGTTTATCGGATTGATGTTTATGTCTCTGTTTGGACCCATTGCCTGCCTGACTGTTTATGCCTCTTGGATTGCCCTTGTGTTTGACGCCAGATCGGACTGCCTCATTGTTATTAACCAATTGCCTGAACTTGATAACATGTCTCTGCCTTTCGTTTTTAATAAACTTCTGCAAATGGATCCACATTCTGTGTCAGCGTCCTCATTACAGAATACTTCGCCTCAAACGGATCCAGCGGAAGTGACGAATCTGCATGTTCAGGTACCAAAACGACATGCCAGTGTCAAACCAGTTACGATCGGTTAACCGACATCTGAGTTATTGCATCTGGCCTTACCATCACCAACACCTCAACTGGTAAAGTATGCACTTCCGGATAAGTTTGATGGCTCTCCGGAGCATTGTAAGAGTTTCATCAGGCAGACTAAGTTGTATCTTGAGCACCAGGGAGAGGCATTTAGATCTGAGGAACAAAAATGCGGTTTCATCTCTGTTGTCAGGAAGGGTGATCGACTGGGACGCTGCTATGTGGGAAAACGATCTTCATCTTAAACGTTCTGTGGATTATTTCACAAGAACAAGAACACATCCACCATGTCAAGACTGTATTATCCCGCTTAATGGAGAATCAACTTTATATTAAATTAGAGAAGTGTGAGTTCCATGTACTGACGACGTCATTCCTCTGCTACCATATTAGCCATAATGGAGTTAAGATGGATGAGACCAAGGACCAAGCAGTGACAGAGTGGCCAAGACCCACCACAGTCAAGGAATTACAGAGATTTCTTGGATTGGCAAATTTCTACCGTCGTTTCATCCGAGACTACAGCACTGTAGCAGCACCTTTAACTTCATCACTAAAAGGAAAACCCAAGAGGCTCTTATGGACATTGGACACTGACAAAGCATTCACGGTGTTAAAGGAAAAATTCACTTCAGCTCCTATTCTTAAACACCAAGATCCTAACTTACCATTCATTGTTGAGGTAGATGCTTCAGATTGTGGAATAGGAGCTGTACTGTCTCAACGTCATGGTCAACCAGGAAAGATGTATCCATGTGCATTCTTTTCAAGAAAACGGTCACCTGCTGAAAGAAGTTACGACGTAGGAAAAAAGGAATTATTATATTAGCAATGGAGGAGTGGAGGCATTGGTTAAAGGGAGCAGCACACCCGTTTCAAGTCATTACCGGTCACAAATATCTCGAGTACATCAAAGGTGCCAAAAGTCTAAACCCACGACAGGCCCAATGGGCACTTTTCTTCACAAGATTCCAATTTACAGTCACATATAGACCAGGCAGTAAGAACGGAAAAGCAGATGCTCTTTCTAGAAGGCACGAGTCACCCATTGATACAGAGACCCCTGACCACATCTTGCCATCTACTGTGGTGATAGCTCCGGTATCTTGGGACATCATGGAGGAGATTCAGAGAGAGCAACAGCAATATCCATCATCACCTCAGTGTTCTCCCAACAAACAATACATCCCAGTCACCGTTATCCATGCATCATGCAATGGGTTCACGCATTTCTCAGCTCAGGACATCCAGGTATTTCACGCACTCTTCATCCGGAACAAAACTCATTCTGGTGGCCATCCATTTCAAGGGACGTAGAGAATTTCGTTAAGTCATGCCAAGTCTGTGCTCAATCAAAGACACCCAAAGATCTACCATTTGGTCTCTTATAACCATTACCCATCCCTCAAAGACCCTGGTCCAGCTTATCCATAGACTTTGTCACTGACTTACCTCCATCCAATGGATTTACCACCATCCTAGTCATCATAGACCGTTTCTCCAAATCTTGTCGTCTGGTTCCCCTCAAAAGTTTACCCACTGTCTCTCTTTGTTTGAACATGTCTTCAGAGTCTATGGGCTACCAGACGACATCAGAGTTACACAATTCATGTCCCAGGTATGGAGAGCTTTCTGCAAACACCTTGACGTTAATGTTAACCTGACTTCTGGTTACCACCCTCAAGTCAACGGCTAAGTTGAACGGCTGAATCAGGAGATCGGAAGGTACCTATGCACCTACTGCAGTAGAGAACAGCACCGCTGGAGTTTCTGCCATGGGCCGAATACGCAGAATTCACTCACTCATGCATCACGGGACTGACTCCATTTCAATGCGTTCTGGGTTATCAGCCACCTATGTTCCCGTGGTCTGTAAAACAGCAGTCGACGATTGGATTCGTCAAAGTGAGAGGGTGTGTCTCTGTTTGGACCCATTGCCTGTCTGACTGTTTATGCCTCTTGGATTGCCCTTGTGTTTGACGCAGTGGTGGACAGTAACAAAGTAGTTGTACTTTTTTACTGTACTTAAGTAAAATTTTCAAGTATCTGTAATTTGCTACTTACTTCACTACATTTCATAAAACATTGTGTTACTAATGTATCACATGCTCCAAGCGAGACGATGAGCGATTCATTAACAAACTGATTATTTTTAATGAGCTTGTTCAATCAGTTCGCAAATCGCACAAAACGATTAATTCTCGGATTGGAATGATACGATTGCAGCTGATCTCATTTCGACAGCTCACTGATTCAAACCATCCGTTCAGAGCGAGTGTCCAGTGAACCGAACTGACAAGAACAATTGGCGCGCGACTGATGATGCTTAAAGTAAGTTACTATCTTTAACTAAAAATCATAGTTGGCGTATTGTCAGTTTGTTACACTGCTGTAAAGGGTGATCGATTTAAACCCACTGAAATGAATGTAGACACATCAACATCAGTGTCTCCAAAGCTTTCATAATTCCCTGTTTCTGTAACGTTAGCAGTTTTATTAAAATGCTGCGCATTTAGCCCTATGTCTGTTTTTATATTGTTTATCAACGGTGTACATTTTTTATATTGTTTGGATCGACTAACCGAGTAGACAGATATAAATGTTTATTCATAAACATACTGAAAATAAGTAGGTCTAAATATTGTTATCTAATGTTAATGCTGATTATTTAGCTAACAAGCTTGCTGGTGTTCATTTATAGTAATTTTTAGATAATGTCCAAATATTTTTGATATATTACATCTGAGGGCCAAATAAAGGATGTGATGTTCAGGTAAATACAGTAATTAACAAAGTGGGAAGTAATGCCCTCTGCAGGAATTTGGCGAGGAGTGTTTACAACACAGACAAGGTTTGAGAAGAAAAAAAAATATATATATATTTTATATAATATTTTTATATATATTTTCCTTCAAATGTTTTTCCTAACTTATTTTCATGTCATATATAATGTTCTGCAACATTCTGCAAAACAATAACCTAAGCTTCAAAACACTTTTTTCTTACTGGTGAAATTTAGACGCTTAAATCTGTTTTCTCTCGGGTAAATTATAAAGTACATAAAAATACAAGTACTTTTGTACTTTCACTCGAGTAAAATTGAGAAAGGAGTACTTTTACTTTTACTGGAGTAATATTTTATAGTATGTATCTGTACTTTTACTCAAGTACTTGATTTGTGTACTTCGTCCACCTCTGTTTTGACGCCAGATCGGACTGCCTCATTGTTATTGACCAATTGCCTGAACTTGATAACATGTCTCTGCCTTTCGTTTTTAATAAACTTCTGCAAATGGATCCACATTCTGTGTCAGCGTCCTCGTTACAAATATTTGACCGAGATACAACTATATGAAATGTAGATGTGTTAAAACAACAGTGTAGTAATAAGATTATAAAGAATGCACTTCGGTCTATGTCTTTACCTGCAGCAAGATTTTTCTGGTCTTCTTTATTTGATAATATCTCTTGGGTTAAAGCATGGAATCTGTCAAATAATTTTTGTATCAATAACAAAGTGTCTTACAAAATACTTCATAGAATGTATCCTGCCAAGCATGTTTTGGAAAGATTTAAGCTTAATATTTCATATACCTGTGAATTTTGTGGTCAAGAAAAAGAAACCATTTTGCATCTTTATCAGCAGGTAAGAGATACTGACCTCTGGTGGTGAGTTATACTAAGCGCAATAAGTAAGATTAGTACGACTTTCTCAGTTTTTATGCTTTTAGGAAGTTGGAACATTCTGTGGTGTGACTATTTTATATTTTAACAGCATTATTTTCACATTATGCTTAAATAAATATGCATTTAAGAGATCGCATCAATTTAAAGACTATGTAGGCATAGCCAGGACCGGAGTTCTAATGCACTTCCCTTTCCACATTCACTAAAATCGTAAAAACTTTTAGCTAATCCTGATGTTGACATGAAAATGACATAATTAGCCTATTCTGCGGTCTGGATCTGACACGTCCTGAATCATAGAGCTCGGTTTTTAAACGGTAGGCCATGTAAAGATTCATAATGAAGTTAATTAGTCAACAAAATAACCGGTTCATCCCACTTTTCGTGCGTTTACTGGTCATTTTATAAGTCTGACAGAGTTTTAGCTTTGTAAAGCGGCCACGTGCGGACTCTGCGGAATGGCGCGAATTTCTGAGGTGAAGTAACGTTAGCTATTTATGCTTTAAGAAATACATTAAATGATATGAAATTAATTAATTAATTATAATGATAACAGATTAATTTCACGAGCAGTTAACATACAGTTCATTTGCAAGGAAAACAAAATGATGAGATTTGCAAAGAAGCAATATATACAGGCTAAAGACAAAGTTCAAATCTATAATCTGTTTATCCTTAACTATTAATATTAACTTTTTGGTGTTTGAAGTGAAAACATCCATTTCTAGAGCACTATAAAAAAGAACTGTCAATATTTTTACAAATTAAATACCAAAAAGGTCATTAGTACACCAATACAAAACTAATATGAAATGAATTCATTAAATTATGATGTGGGTTTAAGTTATTTTATTGTATGATAAGATACAGCATGGAGGGATACAAGAGACATAGCGTACTAAATAAGCTATATTAAAAGGCAAATTGAATTTTAAAGACCATATGACAGTAATTCTAATTTCAAACATAATAGTTAGCATAGCATAGTTAAGCTATTAAATCATTGAATAAAGAGCATAATACATAATAGCATTAAAACCTGAACTGATGTTGCACACAAAAGACATTAGTATTGTAATATATTAGTATACTGTAGATTTTGCATTTATGACACAGAATATTCACAGACATCAAGATAAGTGCTAGTAGACCACATCCTGCTAGTAGACACACCACTACCTTCTTCAAAACATGAACTTACAGCATGTCAAAAAAAAACTAACAAAAAGAACTCTATTCCTTCTTTATTGTATCTCAGTTTCATTGCAAATGTTTGAAAACTAATTATTTTAGGAATAACACTTTTTTTTGTAGAACAAATTACTTTCTTAATGAGAGTTTTATAACTTTCTGAAGATAAAGAAAATGAGTTCAGTTTTAAAAGAAATAACCATTTTGTTTACTTGACAAGGGTATTTGATCTAGACACTGAATAAGTTAGTTATCAAACTACAGTGAACCCAAAAAATATTTTATACATGTAGGTAAGAAAATATCGAAACAAGTGGAAAGAATCCTGATTGAAAAGGCATAGATCTTACATAGAAAAATGAATTGAGATCTTCAGTCAGTGCATTTGTTGTTCCTGCGCGGGTCGTGACGCTTGTATTCCCTCCTCAGAGAAAGCTCTTTCAAAAACATGTCTTAGAGGAAGTTTAATATTGCTCTTAAAGTCCTGCCCTATGAAGACATAAAGAACGGGGTTCAGACAGCTGTTGAAATACGCCAAAGACACGGCCAACGGATCCACTGCCAAAGCTGCCACACAGCTTGATTCCTCTCTATATAGTTTTATTAAACGCACTGTGTGATACGGCAGCCAGCAGAGAAAAAACGCCACGATTACGGCCATCATGATACGAAACGCTCGTCCAGAGTGAAAATGACTCCTGCCTAACTTGCGTGCGATGATTCCGTAGCATGTTGTGATGCATATGAGAGGAACCAAAAAACCGAACACAAATCTGATGATGCTTAACCTTTGATACAATTTTAAATTGTTGTCGTGCTGTAAGAGCTGACAGTATGTATTACTTTCTCTGTAAGTGTCTGTCAACATCATAAAAGGCAGACTAAGTCCTGAAGCCAGAATCCAGGCCGCTGCGCAGGACAGTCGAGCGATGAACAGGCTGCGATGATTTTGAGCCCAAACCGGTGTAATCACCTGAGTAAACCGATCCAGACTGATCAAGCTCAGCGTGAAAACACTGGCATACATGGTGATGTACATAATGAAGTGGAGAATCTTGCACGTGATGGATCCAAACAGACAGCAATCAAGACGTGCCAAATAGTAAAGAGTGGAAAGGCAGCACAAGAGGTCGGCACACGATAGATTGAGAAACCCTACTGTATTAACAGTCCTCTTCATCTTCAATCCAGCAACATACAAGACAAATGCATTTCCAGGAACACCGAGGATCAAGGTCAGGGAGTAGAAGACCAGAGAAATCCTTATCATGGAATCATTTGCAGTTTTGTTATAATAACACTGAAGATCATCTCCACTTCCCGTTTGGTTCATTTTCTCTTATTGAAGTATCCTGCTAATATCACATATTGTCAATGCAATGTTATAAATCATATTCGAAATGATGCGTCGGATGTGATATTTATAAATATCAATAATATTAAATGCTACTTTTAGTGAAATTAAAAAGAACGTTTATAAATAATTTAATAACTACACACATAATCATAACTCACGTCTGTCTGATGATTCCCAGTTCTCGTGCACAATGGTTTTTTTCTTCTCGCGTGTATAATACCTCATGTTAGAGGTTTCACCAACACCGAGTTAAGTTGGGAAACATCATGGTCAACTCAACCTGAAGACGGTTAAGTCTTCATGACTCGCAGGTTCAATTCACATGAAGAAGAAAACAACATGTATAGCTTGAATGCAATGTAAACCGATTAAAAAAAGTGCATTAGATGTAAGAAACAGAAATTCAAAACAGAAAAGTAGACATTTCACAAGAATTTGTTGCAAAGAAGTTGCCAAGTGAAATTAGCAATTCATTCTGTGGTTATATTTTGGATTATGAAAGTTGAATTTCAAAATTCATTATCTTTATCTATGTTGGCAGTGTGAATTTGAATGGTTTTGAACAATGCGAGTCGGTGGGAGATTTTCTAACACTGTTATTTTTAAATTCTTTCATCCAAACCTGTGCTGCTGTTTTTAAAGTTAGCTGTGACCACCTTATGTTGTTATTGTGGGCACTCGTGGTAGGCTAGAACAATGGATCAGGCCTATTTGTTACAATATAAAACATTGATTATAATCAAGAACCGGTCATACTATTTATGCATAGTTTAAAATGTGGTCTGACAAGCTAAAACCCATAACCAACACCTGTATGAGCTCACATAATTCAAAAACAAACACTTTACACTGCAGGGCCATTTAAATGAACTAGAGACGGCACAACTGTGATTAAAATAAACCTAAAAGAAATGGTTACCAGTTGCAGGTTGATTAGCCAAACACGCATCGTGGTTCAACTAAACTATCACAGGATTACTGCTGAGAAAGCGTAGTAACACCCTCTTACATGCAGTAAAAAGAGGAACAAGTTTCAAGAGAAAAATACTGAGATAAGGGTTTTCTTTAAAAAAATACATAAAGTCAACAAAAATGCATTCTAAAATCAAAACTCGTTTTAGCTTTTCTTCTTAAAGTCTTGTGTCGAATGGAGTGACGCAAACTACTGACCGTTAGGTGAATAATAAAACTCAAAGGAATCCAAAAGCTCATTGTGGAGTTCCTGTTGAGTGGTTTCACAAGCTTTTTTGCCTTTATTAATGTAATGTAGAAATCTGTAATGTAAAAATCTGTCACGTGCACACCTTTACCTCTTTAGCTTGGCTGAGCATCAGCATGCACAACTCTGCCAGGTATGGCATGAATTTCTGAGGAGAGGAATGGGCCCTACGTCAGTGCAGTGTAAAGTTAGTTCTGTTACAAGTTTGCAGCTATTATATCAGTATGCTTCTTTTCTGCTCTGTTTTCCATCTTATTGTTATATAAACAACATCCAGCGCTTTTTTAATCTTTGATCTCCGCTACATTTGAGCGTATTATCTCAGTTTGCTCATTCATTTCCCTCTAATCACCACATCATGAGAAATTACTTCAAACTGACAACATTTATCGCCAGATGCACATTTTCCCGGTCCGGAAGCAGATTAAACTTGATACAACAACGTTATCCTGATAGGATAGGAATTAAGCCATGAATCCGAGTCATCTCTTGTTTAATAAGTATGTACCAGGGCACACAAGTAGATTGTAGAGACCAGGCTAATACAACAGATGTAAAAGTACAAGTAGGCCTAGCTTTAATTGAAGAAACGAGAGAGTCAATCTGTCCTTTTCACCAAAATACCAAGTTTTTTTAAACTCACTTAATTAACATTAAATATTATTAGGGTTTAAATAGCCTAGTTTTATTAGGTGAGAAGAGAGTGTGAAGTGATAGCTACATAAGAGACATTTAATGAGGCTAGAAGATAAAATATTTGACTGAGACAATGATCGGCCTACAGTTTGGCCTTGTTAAATATTTGGCCAAAGAACGACACCACAGATTATTCCAAATCAAACATTCCATAAAGCGCAAATGTAATAAACGTTTTGTCCAAATGAAAAGTCATTTTGAATGTTTAATGATCGTGAAATAACAGTAAAGTGGAAAACAATATTATAGCAAAAATATAAAATGATTGAAGACATTGTCATAAACGGTTAAATATTCATATCTAGACACAGTAACAGTATAGCAGTAGCTATTCTTAGCGATATGTAGTATATTTTATTTAAGACAACATTCATGTAGTTTATTTTTGATCAAAATGAGCGTTCGGCCTGTAGGCCACATCCCATCAAAAGACACACCATTAACTTCCTCAAAATTTGCAGCATCTGCCTAAAAATAGCATTAGTATTACACACAGTAATCTGCTTTCGGTACACAATTGCTTTGTCATGAACAAGTTCACAAAAACCCTCTTAATTCAAATAAAAACCAGGAAAAATGTAACTTTGCTTAATGCTTAGGAATTACTTATTGTGACATAAAACAATATGATATCTATGTTTTATTGCAAAAGATTAGGAAGATCATTTTAGATGCACTTAACTAACTGACGAAGAAGAAACTAGAATGCACACTTCCTATTTTAAAGTGCTAAAGCAAGCTGTTTTGCATCTCTTAAGTTTCAGTTTTTATATGAAATATTTTTGTCAAGACACTTCACAGGTGTATTGGGTCTAGAAAATAATGCAAAAATGACCTGAACTCTTCACTGAAGTGAGTGTATTTGCTGAGACTGTGTGGATCGTGACACTTGTGTTCCCTCCTCAGAGAAAGCTCTTTCAAAAACACGTCTTAGAGAAAGTTTAACCTTACTTTTGAAATCCTGCCCCATAAAGACATACAGAATGGGGTTCAGACAGCTGTTGACATACGCCAAAGAGATGGCCAACGGATCCACTGCTCGAGCCACATAAACACTGGATTCCTCTTTATAGTTTATTATCAAATCTACTGTGTGATACGGCAGCCAGCAGAGAAAAAAGGCCATGATGACAGCCACCATGATGCGAAACGCTCGTCCAGATTGAAAATGACTCCTGCCTAACTTGCGTGCGATGAATCCGTAGCATGTTGTGATGCATATGAGAGGAACCAAAAAACCAAACACAAATCTGATGACACTCAACCTTCCAGGTGTTGCACGGCTGGAATCGTCTTCTTCATCAGCGTGAAACGTGCAAATTGTGATGTTGAATTCCTCATAAGTGAAAGTATGTCTTAATAACATAAAGGGCAAACTGAGCGCCAAAGCCAAGACCCAGGCTGCTGCACAGGACAGTCTCGCCAGCAGCAAGTTACGATGATTTTGAGCCCAAACTGGTGTTACCACCTGAGCGAACCGATCCAGACTGATCAAGTTCAGCGTGAAAACGCTGGCAAACATGTTGATGACTATAACAGAGGGAATAATCTTGCACATGACGGATCCGTATGGCCAGTGATGCTCAAGGAGGATCTCCGCCATGCTGAACGGTATAGAAAGGCAGCACAAAAGATCGGCAGTTGCTAGATTGAGAAACCATATTGTATTAACAGTCCTCTTCATCTTCATTCCAGCGATGTACATAACAAACATGTTTCCAGGAACCCCAAGGAGAAACGTCAGGAAGTAGATGACCAGAGAAAGCGTCTTCATACACTCTTTAGTCTCTGGAGACACAGGGTCTGTCTCATTTTCATTAAAACACCATGAACAATCATATGAGGAATCATTGAGGTAATCGTCAGAAGCAGTCTGGTTCATTTTGCTTGATTTACTGCTGTCCAAAGCGTTGTTTATCCTGTAAATATATCACATATTATTAGTGTCATTTATTTCAATATTCTCAATGAAGAAAATGAGCAACAAAATGAAATAATCTTAAACTATACATTTTATATTATATTAAATATATCTATAATGCAGTCCACTTAAGTTGTTTGAATAACATTTGAGGTTTACAGATCAGATATAAATGTTTCATACTGACCTCACCCGCTGCTCTGTACTAACTGGCGATACTTACCCCGCTTGCCACTTGAAGGCGGAACCACAGGAAATAGGAGGACGTTCTACTGATTTCTTGAAACCACTACAAAGAACCCACTGCATGAATAAATTTCCTTCTAAACAAAATATAATTTTCAGTATTGAGGGTTAGAGTCGGTGCTTTTCTGAGAACACTTTTGCTCATGTCATCTTTTACATTCAGTGAGACCACAACTACAACCAGAAAAACACAAATTATTCACAACTTGGTACAAGTGCAAAAGAAGCATGGCTTATTTTCCGGGTTATCGCTGCTGTGAAAAAAAGCTGTCACCGCCAGACAACCCTGAAATGAACTGTAAACTAAACACACTTTATATAGCAGTAGCATCATAATGTGTCTATACGTGCCTTTACAAAATTATGGCTGATAACATTCCTAACTGTTGGCGGGTACTGCATTCCTGAGAGCTGACGGCATGTGACTCATGAAGGAACTTAGATATTTATTTATTTAACAAAATTGGATGAGTAATTGGTTTATGCTAACCCATGAGTTAAACATTCTTTACCTCAATTTAGATAAGTCTTTAAGCCATTTCTTTTCCCCAGAAAATGTTAATCACATAATTTATTGGAATTCCTTTTTTTTTTTTTTTGTTCAGAGCCATAGTAACAAAAAATGATACAATCTGAGTAATTTAATATTTTTATTGGAAATATTTTGTAAACATTGATTTGCCCACTTTATTGCATGAGAAAAATACAAATTAAAAAAACTCAAATAAAATGTAATTATTTACACCATGGTTTTGGCAAAACAGTTGAGTCTAATTATGTGCTTAAGTACTAAATAAAAGGGGAAGCAAATTAGCTTTTAAAAAGGAACCAACACCAAAACCTACAGGAATAATTTAATTATCAAACATAACTTCAGTCCTTCCAAGACTTTTGTTTCATTGAAAAGACACACCCCTCGTCTGGCAACAACTATACACAAACAGCAGAGCAATGGAACTATGTTTTATATATATAATCTATGTCAACCATCAACATCATTCAAGAGTTTTGAGGATTATTTCTTGCTTTCAAAAGCGCAAAATGTTACACTACAGCTATCAGTACAGGTCATATGTCCACAGAAATGTTTATCTTTATAGGAAATACTATACCACTGAATCAGTTCATGCAAGGAGAAAATTCATTATGTAACATACAATATGCAACAGTAAGAATGAGTTTAACATTTGAATTAATACAGGTTTACAGTTTGTTCTACAAAAACAAAAAACTGCATTAGTATTGAATTCCACCAGAAGTTGAACAGCATTCCAAATAGTCCACCATTAGTGAATATTCTTGTCAAGTCAAAGTAAATACAGGAATCTGATGTGTGGTTAAATTAAATATATACATAATCAAATCTGTACAGTACAAATTGTCAAACATCTTTGTCTCCCTACTGTTGCTTCTCCGAATTTGAAACCAAAATTAGCTTGAACAGCAATCAACCAGCAAGAATAAGTTTCTTAATAGAGGGTGCAACAACAACAAATTCTAAGAAAGTGGCCTGCACAGAGGTTTCTCCACAAAAACACAAATTATAAGCAAGGCCAGAATTTGTAATAAGTGTTTTCTGGCTGTTGCCATAAGAGTTTGTGAGAAAAGTCCAAACTTAGACAGAAGTGACAATATAAGACCCACTTTCAGTCGTGTCTCCTTTAGTGTCTCTCTTTTTTGCATTGCTTGTAATAGGTGTTGGGATCTGGGATGGTCTTGGAGTTGTGCCATCGGCGCTACTTTTTCTGGGGCTTGGTGTGTAATTAAAAGGACTTACCCTAGCAGCCACAGCACCACTGGGGGAGCTGTGTTTGCTGGAGTTAGTTGAGCTAAATGGTGTGCGTTCAGCAACTGGAAATTCATGAACCTCTGTGCCAATGTTTGGGTTGCTTAGCGCAGGCTTAATATCAATAACTTTTTTATCAAGAGACTCGCTACTCCGGAGTAAATTCAGATTTGTTTCTGAACCCAGGTGGCCCATAGCAGAATTTTCACTTGCTAGCAGCTGTTTTGCATGCGTTTCGCTTGAGTCCCTGTCACAAGGTAGCCCTTTGCTTGACTGACTGTCTATAACGGGAGGTGTGTTTGCTGTGGGTGATTTACTAGACCTTGGATTGTTTATGGGACAGTCTTCAATTCTCACCCAGACATCTTCTGTCTTGGACAAAGCAGCACCCAATGAATGAGCAGCATCACCAGGTAGATCTGGCAAGTCTAAGGTCATAGAAGGTGCATATGAGCTTTCGCTCTCTTTCATTTTCCTCCATGTTCCTTTGCGTTCCAGGCCCCCCTCTTTGCCTGATTTTTGAGGAGGATTAGTAGTTTGCCGCTCATCCTCGCTTCTACCCTTTTCACTGGACTCAGACGAAGCAGAGAGAATGGAAGAGCTGCTGCCGGTCCTTTTCCAAGTGCCTACTCTCGGGAGAGATGAGGAATGTTTGCTGTGCTCCCTTTTCCATGTCCCTGTCCTGTTGATCGGGAGCCTGGAAGGGCTTTCTGAATGGGATCGGGAGATATCATGCCTTCGGAGAGACTTAGAATCACCATTCTCTGCAGTGTTCTGACCATGAGGAGACTTTCTCCAACCACTTCCCTGGTAGGGTAGACTAAGTGACATATCTGGTAAGGATGGACTAGATACTGGAGTCTGTGACTGGCTTGTAGACGAAGGAGACAAGGACTCGAAAGATGCAGACTCTTCTAATTTCCTTTTTAGTGTTGGACTAGGTGCTTCTTTGATGAATGTTGACTGACGAACAAGTCCAGGCTTCTCGGACCGATCAGACTCACTCCCACTGGATTTGGTAGATGACATTCTGGACAACTCTGCCTTCTTTGAAGTACCTGAGGCTCCGCACTGGCTTAGACTTTTCGAGGCAGATTCACTTCTAGGAATTCCACTGGTACTTCTAGGCAAGCCACTCTGCTTCGTTGGTGTTTGCTGGCTCAGTTGCCTCCCTGGAGAAGTGTAGGCCATGCGTCCGGATCCCGAAGATTTTGTTGAAGCAGCACTGGGGGAGGCGGTGCGAGGCAGCTGGGATAATTTACTGGATGGACTCAAACCATTCCTACCAGGTGAAACTGAGGCACGACCAGGGGACTGCATGGGCCTAGTTAGAGATTGCTGAACTGGTCTAGAAGGTGTAGAATCTCTAGACCCAGATCGAGAGGAACCTTTACTTGACCCTCCTTGAGATGATGCTGGGTCCCTGGCAGGACTAGGTTCAGAACTTGCTGGGATTTTGATGGTTCTTGGAGAGTTTCCAGGACCAGGTGCTTGGCATGGTGGTTTTGACATTTGGCCACGTGGAGGGGGTTTTTTCGGTACAGGACTAGTGCTAGGAGAGCTGCTCCTCACACCAGGAACATGAATCATTGTCCTCCCTCTGGAGATCACAGGAGCTTGAGCTTGTCTGTGCTGAGAGGACATGCTTTCAAGACTTGGTCGGGGCTTTCCTGTGATTAGACTTTTATACACTTTCTTACCTCCTTTCAAGCTCTTAGTTTCTTCATCTTTCTTTTTGGACTCTGAAGTGCTTTTCTCACCAGGTTTTAGTATTCTTGGCCCTTTATTTGCAGCAGGCTTATTGTCCTCCTGATTTGAAGGAAAGTGAAAGGGTGATCCAATGGAAATGCCTGATTTGAGAGATAGAATAGAGTCCGAATCAGAGGAACCTTGTCTGGAGAGACTCGCTGCAGCCTGATGAAGACTGCTAACTATGGAATTGGCACCTTCTTGAATGGCTTTCCAATCAAATGATTCAGAATCTGGTGATAATGCTTGCTCTGAAATAGGGCTATGTGTGTCTGTGAGATCTAATATCAGATCTGGTTCCTCTGCTAAAATGCCATCAGCCAACATGCTCTTTTCTTCCTTAACCCCTGGATCCTCAGTCTTACTTCTTGGTTGCTGTTTCTTTTTCTTTGGCATTGCAGAACTGATGCATTCTTGGAGAAGGTCATCTTCAGAATCAATACTGAGAGAGCTAAGGGAACTATTTCTAGAGAAGCACACAGGGGTGTCCTCAACGTGAAAGGCCTTTGGTGCATAACCAGAGGCTTGTGGCCTGGGCACTTCCATCTGAGTTGCATCGTTTTTATGTGAGCAATCTTTGTTGTTGTTTTCTTGGTCAATGTCACTTAATGAGCTAAGGGATGAGTTTCTTGAAAAACATACAGGTGTGTCTTCAATGGAAAACTTCTGCTTCTCGTCGCACACAGCAACTGTATTTTCTTTGGGTGCTTGTGGAAAACCTCCTGGTTTTTGAAGGGGTTTTGTTGGAGCCGCCTGAAATGCAGATACTCTGTTGGCGTTTACTGGATGTTCCACACTGCACTTCAAAGGGGGAACTTTTCTTTGCTCTTTATCTTTTCGCAGCTCAGCTTTTTCTTTAGACAGGTCAAGATCATCATCCTCAAAGTCAAGCGAACTCAGTGAATCATTACGAGAGAAGCAATAAGGTGTGCCCTCAATTGGTGTGTAATGATGCGGAGAATCAAAGGCAAACCCAGGACGTGTTCTAACCTCGGGATTAGAAGGCTTATCAGCGAACTCTCTTGTGACAACTTTGGGCTCTTGCTTTTCCGATTCTTTGTTTTTATCTGGATATGATGCTGCTTCTGACAAGCTATTTGGAGCCTCTGGCCGTTTGAGCATTCTTGCTCTGTACTCACTGCTTTGCGGCATAGGTTTTACAGGAGAAGTTGGCTTTTTCTTTTCCAAGTCCTGCTGAACTAGGTTACCAGTAGCGGTGGATGGATGCTGACCCTGTTCAGGCATTTTCTGCACTCTAAATGGTTTGTGAATTTTGCTTTTGGGCATTGCCAAATTGATGCACTCTGCAAGAATATCGTCCCCTTCATTCTCAGCCAGGGCTGACTGCGTGGGAGGTGATAAACCTGTATCTTTAATCTCTGCACTTTTCCCCTCTGGCAGAGTGTCTCGTCTTTGACCAGATGTTTCTGAATACGGAGCTGAACTTTCAATACCCGCCAACTCATTCGGGGGCGAGTCAATTGTGAGGTCGCTGAGAGACGTTGCGGTGGAAAAGTTGATTGGTGTTCCCTCCACACAGTACACCCGGGGCATGTCCTCACAGTGTGCGAGGGCAACATGCTTCTGCTGCTGTCCTCGGTTTTGTGGTGGCAACAATTTATAAACTGGGAGCTGACTTGGCTTGCGAGCAACAGGTGGTGGTATTCTAGAGGTGCTTGAGGGTGATTGCTTTTTCGGTTTTCTTGATGATTTTGTTGGCATTGCTGAGTTAATACAAGCCTCAAGAATCTCTATGTCATCATCATCATCCGAGTCATCCAAGATGTCTTTTCCAGGTTCAGTTGTTGATGGTGGTTTCTCTTGAACTTTGGGTTCTTGAATGTCTTCTGTCTCAAGCTCTGTTTCATTGCAATGGTCATCCTCATGAACTGGGGGCATTATCTTCAGCTCAACATCTTTCTGAATAAAGGGCTCATCTAAACTTAGTGCACTAAGGCTTGAAGCACAAGAGAAGCCATCTGGAGTGCTTTCTGTGGCAAAATGTAAAAGTGTATCATTATCTGGTAAAACCTGCACTTTCTGTACAGCAGCATTTACAACGGCATGTCTTGGAGGCAAATCACGTTTTTCAGAATGGGGTGGTACAGTAACTTTTTGCTTCACTGATGTGGATCGTGGTGGTGGTGGTGGTGGCGTCTTACTGCGACTTGGCGGCATTGTTTGTCCCGGGCTATCAGGCAGATCACTCGGACTGATAATCCCACTTACCATCCCACTGCATGGCTCACTCTGCACAGAACTTGCAATGGAATGACTCTCAAAACTGTCAAGGGAGCTGACAGACGTGCATCTGCTGAACATGAGTGGAGTCTCTTGTACATAATGTTCAGGGGGACTTTTGGGTGTCTGGGCTCCACTTTTGGATGGTGACTTGGCACCTGAGGAAAATTCCACTGTTTTGTGATGCCTGGAAGCATCTCCATGTCCCAAGTGATGTCGTGGAGGCTTGATGCGAACATAATGGCCTGATGATTGGCTCTCAGATGTGCGTTGGTCGGATGCAATGTTACTAGTGGACTCTTTTTCTGATATAGGCAGAGTTGGGTAATTATTGGCCGAGTTGACATTGCGCTTGCAGCTTTCCATTTCATCTTCCTCGGAGGACAATGATGATAAAGAGCTACCACGTGAGAAACAAATGGGCGTGTCCTCCACACAATACGTCTGTAATGTTTCTTGATTTATTGTGGGAGCCTTGCATGCTGAGTTCTTGTGAACTGCTCTAGTTGGTCCTGCTCTGCTTTGAGCAGATGAAGGGTGGAGCTGCTTTTGCCTACCCTGGTTCTTTAAAGATGCCACAGAGGAGGAACTATCCTGGCTTAAATGGTCCTTGACAGAACCTTGGGTAGAAGATGGCTTTGAATGACTAAACATGGCCTTCTTGGAGGAAGCTTCAGAGTACTTCAAACTGTAATCAATAGGCTGTTCTACATGGTGATCCTCACTGTATTCCATGCTGTAGTTTGGAGTTTGCTCATCAAGCTGCTCTTCTTCTGAATAACGCTCGCTGTAGTTTGTTGGTTTGTCGTCAGCATAATCATCAACAGTGCAGATAGTCTGGGAGATCTTTTTGTTAAGTCCATGACTTGACCCACTATTAATTTGTTCATTTGAGCCCCTTGACCGAAATCCAGGCAGGTCCTGTTGAACAAACCTGGGCTGGTACTTTTTTAGTTTATCTTCTCCGTCACTGCTGGCTTCAGTGTACATGGGATATCCTGGGCTTTGCGATCTTTGTGGTTTCTGATCTGGTCGTTTAATTTCATCATCAAGGAGCTTAGACCTTGCCCACCTTTCATTCTGGCTTGGGCTCTGTCGACCAGAGTTAAGCTGTTCATCAGAATACTTCAAACTGTAGTTAATAGGCGTATCAAGATCTCCATTGTCATCTTCCATGTGATTTGCATTGTGTATTTTATGGGCAAGATCTGCAGGATATTTTCTGTAGACACAACATTTGCCTTCATCATCTTCTGAATAGGAATCCACTGAGGGCTTCATTTGACCTCTCTTTCCATAACCATCAGTGCTATTGACACTATTCAGACTGTCATTAGAAGCTCTGTACTCCAGTTTGGGCATTGGGCACGGTCTGCCCGAAGGGTCAGTTTTGCTGTAGCTGTACATATTTTGGTGACCATGTACAGCAGTTTGGCGTCGGATCATGTCATCTTGCACTACGTGAGAGTCTGGTGTGGATCCTGCGGTTCTATCATCCATACTTAAGTGCATGTTTTGCACTTCCTCCATAACTACCGCAATTTGAGCTGCAGTCGTGGGAATCTGCACCATTCGCTTGGCAGCCTCCGCATCGGAATGAAAACCCCTTCGCTCTCGATCTAGACTTCTGTCCCTCTCGGCTCGGACACTTTCTCCATTCCCTCTGTTGTCTCGAGATGAAGGGCTTGAGAGCACTGGAGTGTTCATATAAGGTGACCGAACACCAACTCCATTTGGGTTATAGCCATCTGATCGACAGACACCATCAAAATCACTGTAGACGTTATGCTTATGTCTTGGCTTGACCCGATGGGAAGCTTTCGGGCTCAAGTTGTCAATGTTATCGAAGGTTTCAGAGAGGTGCTGTGCGTCTAGTTCTTCAATTAGTGCTTTCTGTTTTCTTACATGCAGAGACGGTAGGCTGGATCCAGGAGACATGATGTTAGCATCCTTATACTTGGCAGGCCGATTGGCCATGAGGTTTCTCAAAGCAGCGGCACTTCCCATAGCTATCATCTTGTGCTTGGAGTGAATGAGGTTCTTCAGCATACTGACAGCACCCATATCCCATAATGCCTCTTGATCTTTTGCATTCCGAGCAGAGAGGTTCCACAGCGTCCCGCAAGCATTGCTCACTATCGTCAGACTGTGTGATTTAAGGTGCTGAAGAAGAGTCTGAAGACAGCTGTTTTCCCTTAATATTTGCCTGAAATGCAAAAAAGAAAAGGTTTTTTTTTTTCCACGTAGACATATAAATAATGTGTGCGTGTATGCAACTTTTAAAATGCTTACTCTACCTGTGGTCCTCATTTGTGGCAATTAAGCTCGACACATTTCTCAAGATGCCACCACCACTTTCTATTATGGCAAGGGTGTTGGTTTGGCTTCTGTATGTTAGAGTGCTCACTAAAAACGCCAAAGCTCCAGGAACAGTACAAATATCAGCTTTATTTTCAGTGCAATGTGCTGATAAGTTCCAAAGGGCACTCAAGACACTTTTTAATGTGGATTCCTGTAAAATAACAAGACCATTTCTTTAATGACTGAACGGTTCATTTGCATTCATACAGAAATGATTAACGTGTTGCAGAGACTCCTTACCTTCTGAACCTCTAAGGCACACTCCATTAGGGCTCGAACACTACCAACTTCTCGCAAGATCTTCTTACTGTTCACGTCAGCTCGCCATGATAGGTTCCTCAAAACACTGGCAATTACCTGAAGCAGTATATAATCTTCTTAGTACAATAACTTTAGATTGATGTCTTTCCTTTTGGTGGTATGCATATTTATGCATATGCTATTTTTTCAAGTATTTAAATATAAAATTTATGACATGCATTTCCAAACAATTATACCTGCTGTAGGTCCTCACTTTCTGACTTCAACTGAGCTACCATGGCCCTCATGCAACCTTTCATTGAGCAAAGTGTAGCCTGTGGGTAAAATAAGTAAGTAAATGCTATAATAAACATTGAATAATAATGACGAGAGACAACGCTGAGACAAATATCGCACCTTGTTTGCTACATCTCCAAAGGTTAGATTAGTTAGAGCCATTCCAGCATATCGTCTTAGTGTAACACTGTAGTGATCATTGGTAAGACCGTAAATCTCACAGTCTACCTGCAGCAGCTCTCCTATCGCCTGAAGACCACCTGCAGAAGAACACATTGAAATATTCACCCAATGAGATTCACATTTTAGGTTTTCAATGTTCAACAAGAACAAATAGAAAGATGAGTTTTATTTATAATTTTGGAAAACCTACCAAGCTCATTCATCGCGTGCCTGTGCTCTTCATCAAAGGAAAGTTTCATGAGAACACAAACTGCTGGACAAATCTGATGCTCGACTGGTGAAGGCACTGTAGTGAATGCAAAAATTTTTTTTATTGAGGTTGTACAACTCACATATATTAATTATGCACATCTATTAATTAATAATATAAATTACATTTATATTTATTTAATGTATAGTTAGTTGCATTTTTTAACTAAAATTAATAGACAAAATGAACTAAAATACATAAATTATATATATATATATATATATATATATATATATATATAGATAGATATACACACAAGAGACAAAACACTGAC
>JAUYWG010000044.1:17594588-17610632 GCA_034779775.1 Enteromius afrohamiltoni
AGAAATACTTAAATGTAATTAAATTTAATACTTATTATATATTATATAATGTTTTAATTATTTACATGAAGAAAAAAAAAAAAATATATATATATATATTTACACAAATATTTGTAATCAAGAATAATTCATATAAAAGTTTTATTTATATTGAAATATATATATTTAAAAAAATGTCTTTTTTATAAGTTAGGACTTAACTTGCAGAAATACTCAATAAATAAGATGTACTGTATTGTGCAATGTACAATATGTATTGCAAACATGTAAATGCAAAACATAAATGCAAGCAAAGCTAGAAAAGCTCTGTGGTTCTTCAAGCTAGGTCACAGCACACTAATGTTTTTAATGCTCAGCCACACAGAACACCATCCATTAGTACAGCATGCTCATTCAATTAAACTTTTATGGCTTCAGTGTTTATGCACAGATGCATTTTCTGTGCACCATTTCCGTTTGCTTCTGTATAAGCTCTAAAAGCAGAAAGCAAAGGAATACCAAAAGAAGAACAAATGCTTGCACAATCTGTCCATATTGACAAGATATAATTAAAGTAGATTTCTCAAAATTACTTTCACTTGTTCATTTGAACACAAATAAAAGTCATAACTCCCAGCTTTTGGAGAACCAACAAATTTAAAACTATATTTGCGGGAAATGTGCTCATTCTTAGACCTTCCCAGATGTAGATGAGTTTATGTCTTCAGCAGATTCTGAGAAATGTAGAGCAACGGATGCTCCGCAGTGAATGGGTGCCGTCAGATTAAGACTCCAAACAGCTGACCATTAAAGTGTTAGTTCTGGCTCAAATGCAAGTATCCATAATAATGCTTCCTTCAGTTTAAAAGTGTTTTAGTCTGAATCAGAAGAGAAATCTGCTCAGATCAAGCACTGTTTACAGCTCTATTTTGGTGTGAGAGACGACAGGAGATGGACTTTTTCTTTGCAGGAAGCATTATAATGAATTATGAAGTTATGTTTTATCCAGAAGCATTTCAAAACATCCTTATGATGGATTTGTTTCTTACAAACACACAGCTTTTGGCTTTTTCCTGACTTCCTTTTCAAGATATTAATTGTTGGACTGGAGTGCTGTGGATTATTGTGATGTCTTTATCAGCCGTTTGGACTCTCATTCTGACGGCACCCATCCAGATCCATTGGTGAGCGAGTGATGCAATGCTACATTTCTCCAAATCTGCTGAAAAAACAAACTCATCTCCATCTCTGATTGCCTGAGGATGAGCACAATTTGAGCAAATCTTCATTTGTAAGTGAACTACTCCCTCAATTTATAAAAATGGCTGCTTCTAATCTTGAGTCTGAAGTTCTCTCTATTACAGACAGCAGAATAATCCAGTACCTCCGTGTCAGTCGCCTGGGCCTGTAAACGAGTCCGAATCCTCAGCATGTCTTTTTCGATCTGCTGTACCCGAGCGACGCGGCCCTGAGAACAAATGATGAAAACCTTACTACTACAGTCGTGGTTTCACTCTGAATTTTGAAGTTTCAATTTCAGTATCTCAGCCCACCTGCGCTCGTTTCTCCATGTCCTGACATGTTCCCAGCTGCTCCTCCATAGCGGCTCGGATCTGCCGGGCTTCGTATTCCAGCTGCCTGCGCGTCATGTCGGTCTGCAGAGAAAACTACAGCAGAAGAAGAATGAAGCTACAGGGATCGTGTGATCTCAGTGTATACTTCAGACTGTATATACTTACATTCTCAGTCAGCGGCAGACTGTCAATCCTTTTGGTGAGGTTTTGTAATTGAGCATAATACCAATCTTTCTCCTTTTCCTCCTTCTCAAGTTCAGCCATCAACAAAGACCTAATAAAACCCCAAATAATTGTGTTATATTTGAATTTCAGACTTATTAAATCTTATAAATCAACATGCAAACAGCAATATAGGTTCCATAAGTTAAAAAAAACTATAATAAATAACTAAATAAAATATATAAAAATTAATAAATTGTGGAAATGTTTATGTAACGTGTGTGTGTCTGCTGTGTATGCATATATAAATACGCACACATGCATGTATATAATTAGGAAAAATATGCTAAACTTACACATATTTAGGTATAATATTAATTATATAAATAGAAATATATACATGGAAATCTGTAAAAAAATGTATGTGTGTGTCTTTATATATGCACATGATACAAAGTATACACAAACCTTATGCAAACAAAATCTTTTATTTTAGATATGATTAGTTAATTTTAAAAAACTTTAGTTTGATAAATTCAGAAATATATGTATTTTTATACGTCTTTTGCTCACCAAACCTGTAATTATTTGATTTAAAAATTGTGAAATATTATTACCATTTGGAATAACTAATTTGAATAGGTGTTAAAATGTAATTTATTTCTGAGATCAAATCTGTATTTTCAGCATCATTCCTCCAGTCTTCAGTGTCGCATGATCCTTCAGAAATCATAATAATATGCTGATTTGCTGCTCAATAAATATTTCTGATCATTATCAATGTTAAAAACAGTTGTGTCAACTCATATTTTAGGATTTTTGTGACTTTAAGGGTCACTTTTGATCAATTTAATGCATTCAAGCTCAATAAAACCCCATACGGTAGAATTCTGATAACCAAACACTTTTTCTCAGAGTAGCAAAACCCTCTAGGAGCTTTAGACGAAGCCTTTAGATAACCTGCTTAAAGAGATCTAATCAGCCATCTGACCGGCCCATCTGATGCTCAGAGCGATCCCTTCTCGCTCACCGTTCCTTCTCCAGCTCCTCCAGGTACCCAGCGCTGTCTCGGCCCGCGCCGGTCACCCCTCTCCTGGGGAAGGAGCTCATGGGGCTGGGGCTGGGACTGGGGCTGCTGTCGGCCGAGTGTGTTGAACCCGAGCCCTGCAGAGATGTCTTGGACCTCAGCTTTACGCCAGAGAAACTGCTGGGGTCAAGACTCATTTCTGCTGGAAACAACAGAAGATGATGATGTGCATCATTGTAATATTTTCCAGAAAATGAGTTAAAGTGCATTGCACGTTTTATAATTGCATTTAGAAAAATAAGTGTAAAATGCATATAAATAACATAATATTTATTTTAACATTACATGTATTATAAATACACATAATATATATACACAAATACACACAATATAAAATAAATTAATACAGATTCAAAAATGAAAAAGTGTTGAAAAATAAGTATGAAACAAATTATAGTGACGGTGATTAAAAAGAACTATAAAGTTTATTATAAAGGCCAGGAACTTGTGAAACGCAGCATACAAATATACTTGTGCTCACGTATTTATTACTCAACACAAATCTGCATCTTTTTCATGACTGACATTGACTGCATCACAGAAGTTGCTTTGCAATAAAACTCGCAGCTTGACTGATATTCGGAAAAATACAGTACATTAAAGAGTTTTTCCATCATATTCAGTTTACTGAGTGGCTTTGCTGTCTTCTGACCACACAGGCCTTCTAAGGCAGAATCAGAAATGAAAGGAAACGCCACGAGTGACCGATCTAGAACGCATATGAAGGCAGCACCACACAAATAGCACTTGATTCTGATAGGGTTTGACATTTCCTTGTTGCTAAGCTGAAGACGAGCATATGCCATGCATAAAAATACACAGCACATGCAAACACAGGGTGGAAGTTAGACCAAAGCAAGTTTTTATTGGAACACACCTATGATGTCTACAGGCAACACCAGGACTTTTACATGCACTGCTCATGCATTTTCTTCATTTATGTGAAATATAATATTATATAATATTATTATTATATATTTATAATTATATATTATAATATTATATGCCCCCCCACACACACATATTATATATATATATAATATACATCATCATATATATTATATACAGATATATCACAATATGCTAATTTTTTGAGAAGGACCTGTATTTGCCGGGGCCCCAATTTCACTTTGGCAGAATTCAAATGAACGGTTTTAATCTAGATTAATTTCAAAATTAATCTAGATTAAAAAAATTAATCTATGCCCACCCCTAATATATATATATATATATAATATAAATCAAAATGCCCTCTGTAAAAAAATAAATAATAATAATTATAAATTATATAAATTATAAAATAAAACAAACTATATAATAAATTATAAAATAAAATCTATATTTAAATTTTAAACAAGAAATTATAATAATAATAAAACTTAATATTTATGATCCCTTGGTAATAACCAGTGTTGGACTTGGCTAATACCAATCAATATTACAAAATATATTATGTAAGTTAATTGAATTTTTAAAGGTCTAGTCCATTATATTCCACTAATATTATGAGAGTAATTTGCTGAAATTCTAAAATAATCTTTCTAAGAATAGATTACAGCTAGAACAATTGTGTTGATGTAGTTCAAATCAACTGGGGAGAGGAAAGTGATTACTTGACATGTTTGACTTAATCTAAGCAGGCCGCTTACTAAGTTGTGTAATAGACCAAGATCATAGTGTTAAAATATGTAGTGTTCACATGAATACTGATCTCTTCTCACCTTTAATTCTTTCCAAAAAATCAATCTGCCCTTGCGAATCTTTGGAGTCCTCGTCAATACTTCCTTGCAGCTGCTTCAAAACCTCCTGAAAGAGAAACAGACATTGTTTCAGATATACACGATTCTGTGTGTGTGGCAGAGCTTCACAAACCATCTTTAGATAATATAACACGATGCACGGAAGGAACCAGAAAAAAAAAAAAAAAAAGCATGAGAGATTTCCAGCTCCCACCACATGTGAGAAGACTTCTTCATCCTGTGGGTAAAACGGAGCTGATAAAGAGAAGAAAACTTCCATCAAAGAGCTTTGAAGTGCTTTGAAGACTCGCGCGTCAGAGACATAAACAGCTTTGAAGCTCTGAAGATGCACCTGCTGCTTCTTTAGTGCCGTGTTGGTGCGTGATCCGGTCATGATAACGCCTTGATTTCTCTCCGATTTCAGTTGAAGGGTTTTTTTTTTTAGATGTAGGCAGAAAATCAGCACTCGCTGCTCAACTGAACTTCAGCAGCTCACATCATAAAACAGTATTACGCTGCACTACAGAGCAAGCGCAGCTCAGTTTGGAGATTAAATAACACTGAATCACTACAGCCTTACATAACTACATCTTTGCTGTTTAAGAACAAAATACTAGACACATTAATTAATGAATCATTCACGTATGAGCACAAAAACTGCCTTAACTAACACCACAATAAAAGTTTTTGTTTACATAGTATTTGTATGTGTGTTTGAAAATAAGTACGTACGTATGTATGTATATATATATATATATATGTATATATATTTAAATAATAATATTATCATGTATAAATATTTAAATAACTTTTCTTATCTCATGCACAAATACATGCATGTGTGTTTACATATCATATTACATACACATCATACAGTAAATATCATAAGTACACATTTATATTACATCCGTTTATTTATTCATTTATTAAATGAATATTATTCATTTTTTAAAAACAAGAACTTAATTAGATCAGTTTTAAATAATAACATGTTTTTTTTTTTATATATAAACACATTATGTCAAGAAATACAAACTAAAAGGCTCCCACTATGCCTATTTTTTACTGTTTTTCCATCCACAATCATTAATTCAGTTCCAATTATCATTAAATATTTATGAGTATTTGTATTTTTTATGTGCATTTACTTTACCAATTTGCTGGACAAAACATCTGTTTTTGTATTTTTTGTGTAATTTCAGCAATAAAAAAAAAAACATTTTGTGTCTGTCTCTACATTCTGGTCAACTCTGTTACCTCCGTTATAAAAAGTCAACAATCTTTAAAGCACTGCTAGAATGTCACTTCCTCTGGCTAGAACCTCTGGGAGATCTGGAGGTATGTTATTACTCCTCTCTCAGTAATTTGAACAAAATGTGTAAGACACACCAATGGTAGATTAATTATTTGTCAAATCTGTTATTGTGATATGTCAGTGAATCTCCCTTTCACTTTTTAAAAACAATAATATTATGAAAATAAATAAAATTCTGTTTTCAGCCATCCCATGTCATATCTGTTTTGTGGTTAGTAATTTGAGCTAAAGCACAAAATGGTGAAAAATGTCAACTCTGTTAATGTTTTATAACAGAGTTGACAATGAGTAAGAGTCAAATGGCCCCTGTTCTGATCTGGGTGGTCAACTCTGTTTTTGTTATCAACTCTGTTACCTTTGATGTAAACTCTGTTTAAAGTTTTGCTTTAAATGCAATTTTTTTCCATTTTCTTTATGCACTGCTCATCAGCTGTCCAATACAGTCCCAACAGTGAAGCATGGTGGAGGCAGCATCATGCTGTGGGGGGGTTCAGCTGCAGGGACAGGACGACTGCTTGCAATCGAGGGAAAGATGAATGTGGCCAAGTACAAGGATATCCTGGACCAAGACCTTCTCCAGAGTGCTCAGGACCTCAGACTGGGCCGAAGGTTTATCTTCCAACAAGACAATGACCCTAAGCACAGCTAAAATAACCAAGGAGTGGCTTCACAACAACTCTGTGACTCTTCTTGAACGGCCCAGAGCCACAGCCCTGACTTAAACACAACTGAGCATCTCTGGAGAGACCTAAAAATGGCCGTCCACCAACGTTTACCATCCAACCTGACAGAACTGGAGAGGATCTGCAAGGAGGAATGGCAGAGGATCCCCAAATCCAGGTGTGAGAAACTTGTTGCACCTTTCCCAAAAAGACTCATGGCTGTATTCAATCAAAAGGTGCTTCTACTAAATACAGAGCAAAGGGTCTGAATACTTATGACCAGGTGATATTTCAGTTTTTCTTTTTTAATAAATCTGCTAAATCTGTCGATATGGGGTGCTGTGTGTGCATTCATGAGGAAATGGCTTCAATATAACAGATAATATAACATATATATATATATATATATATATATTTATGGGCAATATAACATATATATATATATATATATATTCATTTATTTATTTATAATATTAATAATTATTTTTTTAAATTTACTATACCATTACTATATGTTCTGTATTAAAAAGGTGACTAGAATTATTTAAAATAGCACATTCAATTAAATTCTGTTTTATACTCAAAAGAGATTTATACAACGTTTATTTTGGATATGATTTATCGCGATTAATCATTTGACAGCAACTTTAATACTTCAAGCGATAGTTCAGCCAAAAATAACATCTGCTGTTAATTTACTCACTCTAAGGTCATCTAATGTGTAGGTGACTTTTTCCCCCAGCAGAACAGTAAAGAAGATGTTTAGTTGAACTTGTGGTCTTCGTAGAATACAAGTCAATGGCTACCATCACTTTAAGAGTCAAAAAAGCATATACATACAACACAAAATTAATCCCAGTGGCTCCTGATGATATATTGAGTTCTTATGAAGCGAAATGATCGCTCTGTGCAAGAAACTGAACATTATTCACAACACTATTATTACCTGCGATTCAGCGCCTCAGGAATAGATTCAAGACTCAAAGCGATTCAATCAAAGCGAAAATCAAGTTTCCCTGTAAAATGAAATATTTTCTTAGCTCTCCACATTGTACACCAAGACAAGTGCAAACTATGTAAAAAATAAAAACGCATACACATGCATACAAACGTAATAAAAGTACAACTATGTTGCAGAAGTAGAAATATAGACCACGTAAAGAGAAATATAGCCTATGTACAGTAGCCTGTAGCAAATTGAGTGCATAATAATAATAATAACAGCAGCAATGACATAGTCCACAAACTTAGTCCACCAATTCTATGAGACAGAAACTCGGAAATGTAATTCTTTTGTGTGAACTGATTCACACAATTCGTTTCAATGAACTGGTTTAAATAAACGATTCACAGTTCATTTACATAATCACTTGATGTATACACAATTATATTATCAAAGCAATGGTGTCAAACGTGGATGTTTTCCATGTCTAAAGCATATTAAGTCACTAAACTCATCTTCATCAGGAAACAAAACCAAACGTTACTCCAGGCTCCGAATCACAGGTAATAATGTGGTAAATAATGTTCAGTTTCTAGCACAGACTGATAGTTTTGCTTCATGAGACCTCAGTATATTTATAGGAGCCACAGGGATTCATTTTGTGATGTCTGTGAATGCTTTTTTGACTCTTAAAGTGACGGTAGCCATTGACTTGCATATTATGAATCATCAAGAATGCCAGTTTCGGCTAAATATAGCCTTTATTTTTTAGACCAAAAAAGTAACATGATGAAGTTTTTATTATGCCTTTAATGTTAGAGGTTCAATTAAACTGCACAGATGATCGTCCACTAGAAACATTGGATCAACAGTGCTTTAGGTTATTTATACCAGCACAATAAGAGTAAAGCATATCTGAAGGACTCACCGCTGAGGTTACGTTCAATGTCCCTTTAAGGTTTCATAACTCAAACCTTCGATGACGCCGGTTTGGTCCCAAAACCACATCAAATACCAGACACTGGCAGCGCTCATTTCATCACTGAGAGTGTGTTTGGAAGCACAAATGCCCAAACAATGTGACTGCCCATCAGGAAGCGGCTAGCTCCCCCCTCATCCCATCCCGGAGACCCGATGGCTCATGGAGAACACAGATGCTTCCCCATTCAATCACAGGACCACCCTTCCCAAACACCCCGGGGTCAGCATATACACAGCCCACTGAAGGTGTCCAGAAGGGAAAGGCCAGGCACGAGCTCGCCGTTTGACTTCCCTTATCCAGCAGAAGAGGACAAACCGGGGTTATTCTGTGTCTCAGAAGAGTCATCGGGTGTTTGCTCCCAAAGGAGTGTGACGTCACACTGAGACATCTCAGGAAACAACAGCTTCATTATAGGGGAGGGGTCATATGATTGCAGAGTCCTTTACTACGCTCTGAGTCAGACAGAGTGAATCAAACGATGGCATGACAACGGTTTTATTCTCTCGACTCGTTCAGGACAACGTGAAACTGAATTACCTCTATTTATGCTCTTAGCAGATGTCTTATTGTGCTAGATTCTTTTCACAATGAGGTGTGGATAAAACATAATATAAAATAAAAAATATAGTTTTTAAGCATAATACAAAAAAATGTCATTATAAATGTTTGAAAACAAATTTAAAACAATGCGAAATATTTTAATTATACAAAATTAAAAATAAATCTAATGTGTAAAATTAAATAATATACTTTATAATACAATAAATAACATATACATATATATAAATTTAAATAGAAATAAATTTAAAACAACAAATAAGTTATAAAATAAGTAAAAAATATTTAATACATTAAAAATATATAATATTCAGAATCAGAATATTTATTGTCAAACAAAAAGTACAATCCTATTTCAGTGCAAAAAATTTTACAGTTAAAAAATAACTAAATATAAGAAAATGAATGAAGGTAAATTATAATATAAATTAAATTTTATATACATTAGAATAACAAATATAAATAAATTATTCAACTTTTTAGTATACACAATTAGAAATAAATCAGATTCTCATATTTAATTTAATATAATACATTTAAAAAAAAAATATATATATATATATATATATATATTTTTTTTTTTTTTTTTAAATAAAAAAATACATAAAAACATAATATAGCAATTATGGTAAAAACAAAAATATAATTTCAAAACACTGACTATGAATAAGCAAAACACCATTAGCAAACACCACCAATCAATATTATAAAATATATTATGTAAGTTAACTGCACTGGGGATTCTGAACCATGTTTTAAAAGGTCTAGTCTTCTAATATAATAAAAGTAAATAACTGAAATCCCAAAATAACCTTTATGAGAGTAGATTACAGCTATAATAACATTTTCAGCAGCCAAATCCTCGTTCAGATGGACGTCAATCTCCTAATGCGCCGCTGAGGCTATAATGGAAGTCCTAGATCTCAGAGTCAACGTCCGAAGGAATCGGGTTACTGTGATGCAGATGCCCTTGGTACAATATTAGAGTCATCCACCCACTCATGTGTGGAACTGCAAGCACACAACACTTTTAAAAATGTCATCCTATCCTCCCAGTAATGGAAATCAATGCTCCTAGGCAGCCATCTGCAGGGAGCCTGAAATACCCGCATATCTGATTCCTATCTAGTGTGTGTTGCATCTGACCTGGAGTCAGACGAGACTCCCGGGTTATTGTTTGAGGGGAAGGATGGCAGGCCGCTTCACTTTCGCTGTGATAAAGGCACAACGTCCTTGAAACGTGGGAAGAAAACATTATGTGACACACATGGTATGTACTTAGGAAAAAACAAGCCTGGCGACGGACCACAAACAAGATTTAAAACATGAAATAAACCACTCTTCTAAAAAAAGACACAGGAAGTTAAGAAAATTACGCCAATAAATGAAATTATCTGAGGCTCTCCATCAACTTAGCCTGCTTATGCACTGAAATATTTGTAGTCTAAAATTAAACTGAAACTAAAGTTTAAAAATGAATGATCAAATTTACTTGCTTTTTTTTTTTTAAATATATTTTAGATTAATACAAAATAAATTAATAAAATAAATTAAAGTAGATGTAATAACTTGTTTTCATGGCAGAATTATTCTAATATACATTATAAAATAAATACATATGAAGAAATGGTTCCATAAAATTGATTTTGCCACAAAACTATTTTGTTTAAAACCTTTTTTTTTGTTGGCTAAATAAATCAATGTTACGTTCCTATCTTCAAGATATATATAATAGTTTTTATTAATGTTTTGAATTTGATATATATATATATAAATGAGATATACATTTCCTGTTTTCATTTTAATTCAGTAATGATTTATTTAGCTTTTAATGTCTATTTAGCTTCTATTAATTTTATTTTATTAGTTTTAGTTCCTTTAGTGCATTAAAAAAAAAACTTTAAAAAAGTGTTTTTTTTGTGTGTTTTTTAAATATTTTATTTTTATTATTTCAAGCAACAAACTTTTTTTTTCTGGTTAAATACATTAAGACTTAGTGAACTATAATAACCCCGGCTGACAACTGGCTGCATCTCTGCTAAGAACTGACCTAAAATGTTGCTGGAGAACATTGTACACCCACAAACAGCCCATTTAGTACAAAACAATTTAAAGATTAAGAAGAAAAGAAGTTTCTGGACAAAAGAGGTGACATCTACACAGATTTTCCCCCCCAATGCTGCACTTGTCTGGGCAAGGTGCAAACTCCATCCAGTAAATCCAGAAGAGATGTTTTATGAGAAGATTACAGCATTCTGAGTCACGACCGGAGGAGCTGAAGCTTTATATGATGTGAGCTTCGTCATTAGAAGTTACTGAGCTCATCCACTGAGAAAATGAACATCGGCTTGAGCTGGAAATGATTGACAAGCCATTCTTGGTTCAGCTAGAAGCAGGTACAGATACAGAAACAAGACATGAATGCTCTCCATTCTCTGTGGTCCATGTGAAAACTGCTTTTACTGTTTCTCCAGTATATTGCATGTGTACTCTGCACTAGGGTTGGGTCGATAGACGATGCCATCGCCCCGTCACAGCTGCAGCAACCAGCTCGCGAAAAACACACTTAATCTATGGCGGCAAATCTTTGTCTTTAATAAGTGAGCGCAACACTGATGCTGGCGAGCGCGGTAAACCATTTCCACGAAAAACAGATCTGCATGCGAAGAAACTGGGCCCAGTAGCTCATTTCAAACCCTAGCGCATGCTTGATATTTCATCCACGCACAATCAGTGTTGCCAGATTGGATTGACGTTTCCAGCCCAAATGCTCACAAACACCCGCCCAAATTTTTAACTATCAATATAATGTGATCTAATGCAAATCAAGGTTCATAAACGGCATTTTTAACACTACAAAACAAAATATAAACATAATGCTAGATAACAAACACAAACAAATTGAAAACCGACCAATCTGGCAACGCTGCGCGCAATTCAAGGACTTGCGTGCGCTTGATCCTCTTTCACCCGCTCGCGCGGACACGGTTATTTTTGTCAGTCATGGAGCTGGCCTTGGTGTTTTAGTTACAACTAAACAACCCCCCCAAACAACCACTGTCCACGACGACGATGCCATCGTCCATCGCGATGTTTCACATTAGACATCGTACGATGTCAAATTGGTCGACATCACCCAACACTACTCTGCAGAGTGTGTAATTGTCTGTACGCATAGAAATATCTAGACCACATGGATTTGCCAAAATAAAAACAGTATCTGAGAATAGGACAGCACGACTGTGAGGCAAAAAACAGCTGCGACTACTTTCATTAAAACTGTGATTGCATTTTAAAAACACTCCAGGTTTGCTGTTTATTTGTAGTGCTGCACAAAATAATACATTCAATAATAATTTGGCCAAAATAATAATAACAAATTATGAACATAAAAAATGAACATATAAAAATTGCTAAAACATAATACTAAACTTATTATTTCTATCATTATTATATCTACTATTATATAACTAAATGCAAATACAAAATGACCAAAAATAAATATATTTTTTCTTTATTTTAAATTACATTTTACATTAAATTAAATAAATTTATATAGCAAACTATAAATATTAAATGCATTTAAACATTTCAGGTTTCCTGTGTTATTTGTAGTACTGCACAATAATATGTATTACTACAAATTTATTTGTATTTATTAGTGCTAAATAAAAATAAACATTTATTATTAAACAAAAAGTAGTATTAGTACTAAATAAAATTACAAAAAAATAAGAATGTATTAAGTCATATTTTACTGTAAAATAAAAAGCATTTAAAATGCAATTAATTTATTTTTAAATTACAATGCTAACCTTCCCTAATTTTCGAACATTAAAACTGAATGATTAAATGCGCAGCCCAATGCCATAAATTGATTAGACAGCTAAAAGTCCAAAAAACAATTTTTTATTTTTTTTTTAAATAATAATCAAATCGTTCTTGTCGCTTTGCACTTAACCAGACATAATTTTCATGTCCGCTAACCAAGCATGACAAGTTAAGCAACTAGAAAAACAGAAACCTGTTTCTCTTCCTCTGAAAACCCAGGCGACTCTTCATCTGCTAAATCTTGCTTTGCTCTCACGTGTTGATTAACCAAAACAGCTAAACTCTGCTATAAAGTGGTTTGTTGTTTGCTGGGCTTGTGATTTGCGAGCTTGGAGAGGGGAAGCCCAGGCCTGCAGATGTTTGTTTGAGCGGCCGGGAGGAGAAGGGAAGCGCTGCATTCATCTCACCAACAAAGGCAGGAAGGGGGCTTCTCTAAATTAAGCCGCGTGTATCTCGGCGGCTGGGAAACGGAAGGGGCCTGAAACACTTCCATGAGAAACAGCAGAATTGTTACGAACTGGACAGAACTGAAGACTTAATGTGAGCGTTTCGGATGAAAGAGGCACTGTGGCACTGCATACCGCGGACAGAGACGGAGGTTTAGTTCTGGAGGTTTATACTGCAAGATTAAGCTTAACGCACATCCTCATGTCAAAAATATTGTGTTCCTCGCAGTATTTCATCGATAGAGGGCAGCACGTGTTATCTGTGGCTGCCAAGAGCTCAAGGAAGATGTAAGGAAGATATAATAAGTCGAATATTTACTGCAAATCATAAATGATTATCACTTCACTGCAACACCATTAACTGGAAATGGTATTTATATATATCAGGGGCGATGTGATTTATATAACATTTCAATATATATGATGTACACCACCATATTTCATCTGTATCGTCATATTGCACAGCCCTGTATAAATATACACTGTAAAAAATGGCCGTGAATTTAACGGTAAAAAACAGTGAAAATGCTTCGATAAAAACCTTTTAAATAGATAATGGTAAATTCCTGTCAAATTTACAGGGAAACACCGTAAACTGACATTTTGTTTGAATTTTATGTTCTTTCTTTAAAATAACGATGTTTCTTTTTAGTTTTTTTGTATCAGTTATGTTTATATGGGTTGAATGCTACATGTAATGTTGTTAAATTAATGTTTATTGCCCATTTTAGTTTAATAATTCTTACCATGATGGTGGCTAGTGCTTGTGTGAATGACACCGAGCACCTTCTATATGTGTTACTATTCAAAAGCTGCTTGTGATGAACTTTGGTTCATCATGAGAGTTTCTCATCACCATCTGCACTTGCTAGTTATCAGTGCATTTCAAATGTACAAAATAGATTTAGGCTGGCATATTACCATTGTATCAATTATTATGGTTTCTTATTAGAATTTACGGTATTTAACTATAAATTTAAAATAAAACTGTAAAACTATTGACAAAAAAAATTACCGTAATACCGTATTTTTCACGGTTTTACCGTAAATTTGACGGATTTCATTTTACAGTGCATATCAAAAATACATAATACAAATTATGTATATAAATATATACATATAGTTTTGTACTTTTTATATACATTATATACAAATTATATAACATTTATATTCAACAGTGTTTTTTAAGGAAAGGCAATATGGAGATATATATTAATTACATATTAATTTATTACCAATAACCAAAAATCAACAAACTATTATGAGGCAATTTAAAGCAGCATCACTCAATGGTTCTCCACGCACAGCACTAGAGCTAACTAATCGATCATGAAATTGGCTGTTGATTATAATCATTAGTGATTTCATCGATTAGTTGTTGCAGACCTAGAAACAGCAGCATCTCATAACCGAGGGCAGCATGTGAGCTCTGGCCTCCGCAGCATCTGTCACGGCTAAAAACACCCCAGACAAACACAGCTTCTCATTAAGTGCTTTAAACACTATGATTACGTCTAGAGATGGCATCAGGGCGTTCTGGATGTGCCCGATATCAGATCATCCTGGTGAAAGAGGTAACATCCAAAAGCTCTTACATAAGACAAACACCAAGAGGATTTCACTGCCTGGGACTTTTGGAGTTCAAAGAGCGCCTGTGGCATCTGGGATGACAAGGAAATATGAAGAGCAAGGTGCTTTTGTTGACATTCAATAAATGCATGCAAAAGTCAACATAAAAATCAAAAGGCCTGGACGATATGTTAAAACAATTGATATCTCGATATTGTAAACATTTGTACATTTTTGCTTCAAATAAACACCACACTGGGCAGAAAAGTATCCTTTTAACAGCAAAGCTCTGATTCGGAGATTGAAACTTGTGATATTTGGCAAACGCACTAATGAACGCTACCTGACGCCTCTTAGCGAATGCAATATCTTAAATACTTGATATTCACAATATTTAGCAATTTTACATCGTCGTCAAAATAATTGCGATATCATCACTACTATTCGGTATATTGAGTTTCAGGACAGCACGACGAATCGTATTTACAATTTCTGCTTCTCCTGGTTGATTTTGATCTGCTGGTTATTTATCTGAAAACATTTAATTGTTAAATGGCGTTTAAATGCTTTCTCTCGCATTAGCAAGCCTCAGATGCGGTTGCCAGATGTCAAGAGTTTAAAATCCCCCAATCAAACCCTTTTCATAAAATGATGCATTTTCTGTCCAGATGTTTACTTAATCTTCCCAACCTGGGAACATTCACATTCTCTTTACAGAACGCACAAACACTGTCATTAAATGCTCACAAACACCGCTTTAAACGAAATCGAGTTAGAAATTAGAAATTAATCATTGAATAAATCGTTTGGGAGTAACTGAATAAATAAGGTAAAAATTATCGCATATTAGTTTGATCTTACAAGCATCAACCTGTTGTTTGGGACTCTCAAAACCAAAATACGAACCTTTCATAACCCGTAATGGGGGCTCTTTAAGAAAGCAAAATTTTGAAAGTATGCGACTCTAAAACGTCAACAACAATCACTCTGATTTGCTAACGGTAAAATAAAAAACACAGCTGTGAATCATATTAACTGAACCAACCAAAAAGCCTCTCTTTCACCTTCATACAGCGTATGAACACTCAGAGAGAAAATCTGCTTCCGCTTCAAAGATTCCTTCTCAGCAACACCAATCTCACATCTTCAGAGTGACATAAATTCCCTTCAAGAGAAGTGTTCAACAGCACAATATAT
>JAUYWG010000044.1:17619506-17630877 GCA_034779775.1 Enteromius afrohamiltoni
TTAAAACAGGTCAGTGTCATTGTTCTGTGTTAAGATGCACACCTGTAATGAGGCATTTTTGTAAAAGTTGCTTAAATTTGGATAGTAGAAATTAGAATAGGGCAACAATAGACTTTATTAAAGTAATTTATTAGAGCAGAATTCAGTGATGTATAGAATACACTGGTGGGGTTTTTTCCCCCATCGTAATGTATTTATTTTAATAATGTTATAAACTATTTTAAATGAATTTATATTCGAAATTTGCTAAATTATGTTATTTACCATTATGTTAATATTTAACATTAATACAGTATTTTATCAGAAATAATTAATATGGTTTGCACAGCAAATTATAGTGTAATATGAATAGTATAAATTAGAATAGATGATCAATAGGCTTTATAATAGAGAATTGTTTTCTTTAAGTTTTATTACTTTATTGAACTATTTTTAAATCAATAAATTACACGATGCATTAGCATTATTTATGAATTAAATTATTTTATTATATACAAACCTTATGTAGATTTAAATGCAATAAAATAAATAAAGAAATACAGGCGAGGATGCGCTGAATTTCCAACAGGTGGCAGGACAGTCCCGCTCATGACGCACTAGTGCGTGCGCGTGCTCGAGGGAGGAGTCACACACATGAACAGCTCGAGCTGCTTGGCAACACTCAGCATGTATCCAAGTGAAACACGTTCAGTGAATCAGGAGGTTTTGATGGGACAGCCGGATCAATCCAGCCACACAGCCCCAGCCGAAGTCACCTGCAGGCCCGGAGGAGAAGTCGAGGCTCGGGGATATACTTCCAGGAGCGCGATGAGCCTTTTGACATACACTTTATTGCTCATATGAGTTCCGATGGGACATTCTGCTGGTGCAAACATCAGGTGCATGAAGACCGGAACGGAGAACATGTAACAAAGGAGGACAGGAGCTGGATGATGGATAGTAACATCCCCAGGTTTCTGTAGGCTCTTCACTTCACAACTCTTTGTGGATCTTCTTCTTCTGTCTAGTTCAAGATGAGTTGTTTCTGTTCAGTCCAAGAGGAGTTTTACTGCGAGGTTCTGCTCTTGGATGAGTCCAAGCTGATTTTAACCACCCAGCAGCAGGGAATAAAGGTAAAAGATGCTTTTAAAAGAAATGATATCCTTAAAACAACCTAATCCTGTAGACTCTTTTTCTTTTTGCCTACATGTAAACGCATGCCTTTAAGTAATATCATGGTAATTCGACATACATCATACTGATTTTGAGCAGTTTCTGTGTCTGTATGTCATGTTGTGTTCATATCGGAGAGGTCCACACCCTGAAGCCATGAGCTCAGCACACTGTTAACCAGATTACAGTAACCAGATGATCTGGTTAAACCTAATTATATATAGCTGGCTGAACAGGGACTATTGAATTTATGTTTTAGGATGAGGATGTTAAATGCATAAATGTTGATATGCAGTGCTGGACATTAAATATTATTATATGTAAAGCAGGTGTGGTCCATGAGTGAAATGTATCATGGGATTGCTGTGGTTTTGTTGATATGGTATGTTTATGGAACGTGTTCTTAACTTTTGCTAACATTCCGACAGAGTCATTAAAAGTTCTTCCAGTAACGTTATTAAAATGTTCGGTCTGGTTTTTAATAAAGAGCAAAACAGTATATTTGTTGATTTTAATATGTTTATTTGGACAACAAGTGAACAAGTCTTCCAACAAGTGAAAAATCAAAATGCACAGAATATTTTCTGAAACATTTGAGATGTTTTTTAAATTTGTTTCGGAACGTTGAGAAGACGTTCAGATGTAACGTTCTGGTAACGTTTTCTAAATGACTAAATGGAATGTTCCCGTGACGTTTGTGTATAACCAAGTAAAAACCTTGTAAAAAGTTCAACTTTAATCAATTTAAAGAACTGTCGTGAGAGCTGAGACACTGAGATGTATCAGCTGATAAAAAATGTTACCCTAAACCCCACCCTCCTTTTTCTTTTTTTTTTTCTTCTCAAAATTGAGATTTTTATAGCATATGAAAGCTGAATAAATCATCGTTTTTGTTAGGATAGGACAATATTTGTCTGAGATGCAACTATTTGAAATCTGGAATCTCAAAATATTGAGAAAATCACCTTTAAAGTTGTCCAAATGAAGCGTTCTAAGCGAGTTTTAATATATACACAAAATATCTGCATCTTTACTTAAAATCCTAATGATTTTTGGCATCAAAGAAAAACTGATCATTTTGATACAATGTATTTCCTTTGCTACAAATATACCTGTGCTGCTTATGTTTCCATCCACTGATGAAAACGTTATTTCTGAATGTTCAAAAACTCCAGATTTTAGAATGTTGAGGGACTGTTGATTGCAAACATTAAGGGAATGTTACTTTTGGATGTTATCTGAACATTGTAAAACAATTAAAAAATGTTAGATGAGCATCCATTCATTTTATGCTCTTATTATTAAAGCTCAGAGAACTTTGAACAAACGTTCCTGGAAGATGCAGCATGTCTGTGTCTCTGAGTCAGATATCGTATTGCTGGTTTGCTATGAATAGTTAATGAAGAGCGGAGCAGGAGGATCTTTAGCAGCTCTTTAGTGTGCAGAACATGAGGACTACTACAGAACACTGGGAAATGGGCAGTTTTTTAAGTTTGGGCAAAACAGTAACTTTGAGCTGCTGTCTGCAGAGAGGAGGTAAAAACAGCAGTGTGAAGGGCTTTTACTCTCAGAGTTTTGTTAGTTTGTTGCACATTGCTGTGGTGCTAGGGTTCAGGAACAGATTTTGAGATGAAAGTGTGCATCTGTCACGCTTGTCTGGATGTTCTTAGCATGACGCCCCGTTTTCCTCCATCAAGGACACTGAAAACACAACTCCCTCTAAAACAACAAAAATGACATTTTTGTATTTTGGCATAAAATGTGAGGCCAAGGTGTTGCTGCGCCGGTGTTTTCTCTTCCCTTTTATCAACTTTAATGTATGCGAGCAAACCTCTAACACTAAAAATGAGTAATTTGTGCATTGAAGTGTTTTAAAGCCATGTTTGCTCACACAGAACATTTCTCACACACACGGAGCGTTTTACACACATACACACACAGGAGACACAAAGGCCTCATTGATTTGACCCAGACGGTGGTGTGTGTAGTTGTGTGTGAGGAACAGAACGCCTCACATGTTTTCATCTTCACAAAACAAAGACAGCAGCTCAGAGGCGAGGTGACGCTCTCCTGACGTTTGCGAATGACAAAGAGAGACTTTTATTGTGCGTCTGAGCACAGATTTAGTCTGTGTTCTCTGTTGTGTTTCCTGCGGGAGAATGGCAGCGCTTTCTAAACAATAATGACCTTTGGCACATTTCAAAACAAAAAGATTATTAAAAGCTGTTATTGTGAAGTTCAAGGGTTCAGGATGAGGTTAGTGGATCCAAATTGGCCTGAATATTGAAATGTTCTCATTGTACAGATATTTTAAATGAATCTCTGAGTCATGTTTCACTCTAAAATATTATTATATTATATTATATTATATTATATTATATTATATTATATTATATTATATTATATTATATTATATCTTATTATATTATATTATATTATATTTATTTTTTTAAATATATTTTTAAGTCAAGTCAAGTTTATTTTCATTACCGTTAAGCGCATTTAAACCACCACCAACAATAAATAAAAACAAAAAATGACTCTATGCTAACTATGTAAAGTACGTCATGGTAGTGTTTGTATAAACAAACACTACCATGTTACATTTTGTTCTCTTGATTGACATCTGTTATACTTGAACTAATGAGAATAATGAAAATGAAAAAAATGCATTTGGAAAGGAAATGTGCTTAATTGTCATGAATTTGTCAGACTTTTAATAAAACTTTATTATATTTTAGTTTTTTATTGCATTTAAAAATATCTATAAATGTTAACTTTAACTTGATAAATGTGTTTACTGCCACTTTTGATCAATTTAATGCATCCTTGCTGAATAAAACTATTAATTTTGTGAAATAAAGGTACATTTTGCTGAAATAATTTAGCTAAATATTAGTGCTGTCAAACAATTAATCACAAAATAAAAGTTTGTGTTTCCATAATATATGTTTGTGTACTGTGTATATAAATACAAACAAATACATGTTTATATTTGAGAAAAATATGTTATGGTTATTTATTAAACATTTGGCGTAGTATAAAAAATACAAATACAAATAATATATAATATAATAATAACATGTACATATAAATTATTAAACATGTAGATATATTTTAAATATATAATGAATGGGTGAGTATATGCATAATAAATAAACAAAGCACACATACATATATTATGTAAACAAAAATCGAATCTTGCAATTAGTTGTTTGACACACCCTCCTAGCCCCACATATAGCCTACATTTTATTTTTTAGCAAGATAAATAGCACCAATACCAGGCTTTTAAACTAGGGACACAGGGACACTGTTTGTTATGTGTTTGGGAGTGTGCTGGGTGCTCCAGACAAAGGCTGAGGAGCCCCGGTGATAAGATGGAGCAGATTTCCTCTGGCTGTGTTCGAGCTGGACTAATGCAAGCTCTGGACCAAATCCCTCACTGATGCGTTTAATGTGATTCCTAAATGTTCCTGTGTTCGTTGTGTTACATGTTTACTTACAAGCACATTTCACAGCTCACATTAATAATGATGATGAGCTTAATCAGCTAATTATACAGTGCAGAAGAGGACGGGATGAAATTATTGAATGTTTTGTTGTGCTGTCTGACCTTTTAAGCCCATTATCTGGCGCTCACCTCTTAATGAGAGACAGAAATAAACTGCAGAATAGAGTGCATGCATTTGCGGCTCATATAATATGCGTTTTTCCATTCAATAATTTAAAAAAGATTTATTAAAGCATTAGGTCTATAGTGTTTACATCAGTCAGTTTGGGCTCGGTAAAATTTCTTAATGTTTTTAAAAGAAGTTTCTCGTTGCTGTAAAAATGTTAAATATTATTACACTTTATATTAAGCATTTTCCATGCAGATACATATTAAAATGTAATTTATTCCTTTGATGCAAATCTGTATTTTCAGCATCATTCCTCCAGTCTTCAGTGTCACATGATCCTTCAGAAATCATAATAATGTGCTGATATGCTGCTCAAGAAACCTCTCCGATTATTATCAATGTTAAAAGCAGCTATATTTTTGTGGAAAACAACAATATCTTGTCTTCTTTGTAATCTTTTAAACGGTATTTTTAACTTTTTTATGAGAAATAGAAGTCTACGTCTTCACATAGGTATTGGTGTTTATTGGTGGATTAAGTGTGTTTCTGTGTGATGTAGTGGTATATGATTTTGTCAGAGACAGGTACAGACAGACTCCGATCCTGAACTCTGAAACCCCCGACAGCCCAGAGATGTTTTATTGGCTCTGCCAACACCGTATTTAAGAAAGGAATTCACCCTGAATATGCTACAGTCACTCGAACTTTCTGTCAACCAACTGTAAAATTACATTTTTTTATTAGTTTGATGACAGTGGTGGCTTATATTAAGATATCATGAATACCATACCATTACCATAGTAAACATTCAAAATAGTAATGCCTATGATACTTCTTGCTCATTGAATACGCAGAGAGTAATGTGATATTTATTGTCCAGTGAGCCTGTCGTACCACATTCCTCTGAGAAACCTCACCTCACAGGTAATTATCCCAAACCTGCTATTAAAAACTATTAGTATTAAGGTGTTATTTGAAACACACTTAATCTCCTTAATACTGCTCTTAAGAATTTAAACCGTCATTCATGAACCTTGGGAATGGGCTCATTTCATGTTTTATATACATTCATTGTAGGGACGGTTTTATTTTGTTTTATAGTTTAGAAAATTAAAAAAGGGCATATATTTTTACTGCAGTTGGTTGGTGTACATACACAAAATTGACTTTTTACTGTATGTGTAATTCTGTCAAACCAACCAAATTTCAGAAGCTTCCCGTCCACGTGTGGCATGTACTTATATATTTACAGAGTAAGACACTATTTTTAGAGGAGGGGGGAAATTAGGCCTTAATTAGGTGATGGAAGCATCTTAGCTGTATTTGTTGACTCTCAAAATCTATTGAAAAAAGCTTTGTTTTTTGTTAATGTTTTTATTCCCCCCACAGTTACTCAAGAAGAATTAAAGATATCTTGATATCCTTTAGGATTGGGGTTCTTCACAGACTTTTTTTCCGGTAACTTCGTTTATAAGGCCCGATATAGATCCCAATGTGACCTGATTTCCAAATTGTTGTTCAGTGATCAAAAACCAAACATTGTTTTTTACATAGAGTGGATACGTAATGTATTAATAGAATAGACTGAAGAACAAATTATATTTAAAGTAAAATCCCAGATATGTGGATGTTTATTAAAATGTGTATGTGTGTGTAGAGAGAGAGAGAGAGAGAGAGAGATGTATAAAGTTTACTTAATATGTATAAATTAAGGCATACAATTTTACTGTATTTTAACTGCTGGTTTGCAGAAAGTTGCCATGGAATACAGATCATTCGATGTAAATTTCTTCTGTAGATATGATTTTGATGGATTATTAGTAGACTGCTTCAACTGGCATTGGTCAGTCAAACAGATAGTCCCGCCCCAAACTCATCTGATTGGTTGAATCAGAATATTAGGCTGCTCAAACAAATGGTCAAATGTTTTAAAAGCTTTTCATACTTTCACACAAATCCAAAGGATTACTAATAATCAAAAACCACAGAAAGTCCAATGGATTTGGAATAGTTGACATATGCTTTTATCCAATGGCCAATCCATTTAAGGTAAACATTTGATCAGGCCGTGAGAATCAAACCCACGATCTTGGTATAGAGATACAGAAACGCTATACTATTCTACTATTTTGTGCTTTCAGCTACCAACTACAAGTACAGTTATTTCAGTGCCATTTAACGCATCTCAACATGTAAATCCACCTAAATCCCACAAAATTTCACTTATGTCGTCCACAAATGGTGCAGCCATGCAAAATCCATCTGCGAGTCGGCGGTCAGCAGCGTTCGTGTGTCAGCAGGGGTCAGAGGATTAAACAGGCATTTGAAGGAGCAAGAAAAGAACATGGGAATAATCTCTGCCTCAGCAACTTTCTTCGGTTGACAATGAGGGTCGTAATCTCTCCTGTCCAACACAGAATCAACACTGATCGCTTTGTTTTTCTACAGACGCATTCCCTCAGCGCGCACAGACGGCACAAACGTCCTTAAATGAACTGCCGTCTGCAATCAGAAAGCTAATTATTCAGCTGATTGAGCCGATTGAGGTGCTCATCAAATTTACATCAACGATCCATTCAGAAGGAGCTTTGAATTCTGGAAGACGGGTGAAAATAATCAGGCTGGTTTGTGCTGCTTTATTTAAATGTTTGGTCTTTGATAAGAGTCGTTCCAGATCCTCCGAGTTATTCTAAATCGCCTGCATCAGTTTTGTTCCAGGCTTCTGTCGTTTATAATGGCCTGGTAAGTTCCTTCCAATGTCGAATGCAAGCGCTCAACAAAGGCTTTTTTAGAAACGCTCCTCCGTCATCAAGCTAAAATTTCCAGTGACAGTCTCGCGTGTATTTCAACAAGCCTCATGCATATGAATTATTACTGATCCCGGAGTCTAATTTTAAACCTGTCTGCCGTGCACAAACTTTCCCAAAGCGTAGCGCTCCACAGAGACATGGTTTCTGGGTTTGGTTCCCAAAGAAACATGGAATATTCAGTCTCTTCTTCTGCAGTCTGAATCATAATCTCAAATCCAGTAGTATTTCCTTTCACTTCAAAATTGCTAGTAAATTTACAATAATAATTTTTACAACTTCAAGATTTTTTTTTAAGTGTTGTATATTTTGGTTCTAAATAAATGTACAACTCTAAATGTAACATATATAGCAGTCTAGATAATTTTGTGAGGAATGTTTGAGTTTGTGTCAGATCTCTTACTTTAGATTGCAGACATTTATGAGATCATTTGTTGGAGAAACATGTGATAAATGAATGGAAATACAACAAATACTTTTACATTTTAAATATTTTGTTTTGCAATATTTTTTGCATTAAGAATGTTGGGCGTACATTTTTTAATGTAATTAAAAAGGTTTTATTTTGAGTAAATAGTTTCTTTATTTCTCAAAGACTTTTCTCCTCCTCTTTTTTTTTTTTTTTTTAACACAAAACATAAGTTCTTTTTTGCTTCTTTTGACTATGAAGAGAAAGATTCTTTATAAAAAATGTTCCAAAGAAGTTATTTTTCCAATCATTTTTGGAGGAACTTTTTTATCTCACAATTCTTTTTATTTTCTTGCAATTCAGGAAAAAAAAAACAAAAAATTTGATTGCAAGAAAAAAAAATATATATATATATAATATATAAATATATAATATTACAGATTATTGTGGTATTTTTCAGAAGCATACGAAACCCCTGCAGAAGTCTCAATCTTTTCTACATATGTAATCTGTGTTGGAAATGAAATCCCAGTTGTCGTTATTTTGCTTTCCTGTTGGGTTTTCCTCAAGTAAACCAGTATTCTGCTTTTATTTCTTCTCCATTCATGTTTGAGTCACATGTAGCATTGCTCCCTCTTTCATCTTCAGTTACTGCGTTTATTTTGGAGCTCAAAGCGCATGTCATCAGCTTTCGGTGCGTTAATTTGTGTGCCGCTGATAGCATGCTTTTCCTCTAGTCATTGTGGGAGTTTTTGTACATGTCACATGCAGTTTTTCCTTCTGTTCATGGATTCTGAACACGATTGCGTTGTATTTTGGTAACAATTCAGTGTCTTCTGATAGCTGCGTTTTTAGCTGTGTGATAGCATGTTTTACCATGTAGAGTATATTTCTAGAGCGTCCTGCATCTTTAACCTATTGTTTGCAATCACAGAAGAATGTCAAACGCTTGTAAAATAACCGGTTAACAATACGCCAACTCAAGACTGTGCTTGTCAAGCAGATGCCTCAGTACTGGTGTTGTTGTACACTGCCGCTGCTCCGTGCAAGTGTCGCATCTTTGTCTTTTATTTTTGAGTAACTATGGAAACTGTGTGTGTGTGTGTGTGAGGGGGGGGGGTCTGTGCTGCCACCGTTTGGGGGTTTGAGACATCTGGACCGTTTCCAGCAGAAACCAGAAGAGAAGTGGCTTTTCTGTTGTATTTAGGCATGAAAACCGGCTCACACTGAGCATTATGACCATAGCACTTTCTAGCTGTGTTTTATTGTGTTAAAACTATTTATGAGATTGTACAATCATGCATTTATAAGCTGCATAATGGGCATAATTAATGCATTAAAACTACTTTTATAATGCATTGTACATAAAGGTTTTAAGTAAAGTGTTAAAAAAAATCTGCATTATTTTCATTAAGAATTTTGGAGTGAATGTGTTTAATTATCATGAAAAGGCTTTCTTTTCTTTATGCAAAATGTAATTTGTCTTAAAGGACGTTCCTTCTCAAAGAATTTTCTTAGGATTGTTTCTCCACAATTTTTTTCAACTATTTTTCTTCACATTTGTTCAAGATTTCTTCAAAAAAAATTGACTTAAGAGTTTTTTTTCTCCATTAATTTTCTTAAGGTTCTTTCCTGAAAAAAAAGTCTTTCTCAAGTAATTTTCCTTAAGAATATATATTCTATATGTGCTTAATGTTATTAATTGTTATGAAAAAGGCTTCATTTTTGTAGCTCTTTGTAGTTAATTTTGTTTCTTTAAATTCTTGAGATTTCTCAAATATATTTTAATTTAAATAAAATAAGCAAATGTTTTAATTGCCATAAAAAGCTTAATATTCTGTGTGAAAAATATAATTTCTTTCCTTTTCTCACGTTTGAAGAGAAATATTTTGTCCAAAAAAAATTCCCTATTCATTTTCTTAAGATTCTCCACAAACGATTCTTAATATCCTTTTTTTACGACAACATTTTGTTATATTAAAAAAAAAAGTATAAAAAAAGTTACAAACAAAAACATGTAAACAACCACAGTCTGAAGAGAAAAATTCTTACTTTTAAAAAATACTAGTTTTTTTCTCAACTAACTCTTTTTCAGAGAATTTATGAAGAATGTGTTTAGTAGTGATAACAATTACATTCCTTTATGCAAAGTCTCTGGAGTTGGAAGATAAGAATTCACTAATTTTCTCACATTTTTTTTTCTGTCAAAGAACTTTCTCAAGATGCTTTTTCAATAAATTTCAGGCTTAATGAGTCAATTGTTTCAGTTTCTTTATGCAACGTATAATTTGTTCTTTCTTTCTCGTGACCTGGTCATGATCCTGACAGCTTTCGTCAGATTCACTCGTTTAGGCACTTTCAGCTCTCTGGGGAACATCTGCTAATACACACACACACAGACACACCAGCGGTCAGCACCGCAGCAGATGGTCAGGTCTCGTTAATAGTGACCCCGTTGCTATGGGAACAGCAGGGCAGGGAGGGAGTTAATTGTTTCAAAGAATGTCTTTAAATGATCAAACCTCCCGAATCTGACACAGATCTGAAGAAAGAGCACATCCAGGTCATATTTCATCCCTCAAAGCACATTTTAGGACAGCTGCCGTTTTTTGCATTGTTTTCAAGGCAATTAAGCACATTTTCCAGTTGATTTATTGGCATATTGTTTGATTTGAGATGTTAGTGCACTATTTTAATCTGCTGCATCTAGATGAAAGGAGATCGATTTCAAGAGTCTTTTCCAGGTGGTGTGTTTTCATGTGGATTGTGTTAATTAGTTGTGAAATAAATACCACACCCAGGTTTTGTTTGATTAGCTTCAGTAGTTCATCTGTCTTATTGACAGTCTGAAATCAATGACAGAGGCCTTTATTGTAGAACAGATCGATCTTTATTTATTACGTGAGCTTGCGCTTGTTTTATTTCTCACAGCCTGCTGTTATTACAATTATAACCCAATAATAAATAACACAATTATTTGTGTGTACTACTGTGTATATTTATTAGCTTTATATAAACACACAGCAACATAGAATATTTTGAAAAAATTATATATGCATAATTTTAACAGTACGCACACTTTATAGTGTGTTTACAGTATATAAACAAAAACATTAATTTTGTACGCACTTTTTTTCAGTGTATATATTTTTATATATTTCATATTGTCCTCATTTGTAAGTCTCTTTTGAAAAAAGCATCTGTTAAATGTAAACGTATATAAGTTATATTGTATTTTATTATTTTACATTACATATGATATACCAAATCTTCAGCAGCTGGAATTATCTATTATTATTAATAATAATACATTTATATATTAATTATAAAATATTATTGTATTATATTTGTATTTTTTATTGTTGTTTTACTTGTTATAT
>JAUYWG010000044.1:17632054-17652950 GCA_034779775.1 Enteromius afrohamiltoni
TTATATATATATATATATATATATATATATATATATAACAATAAGAAAATATTATATAATTATAATATTCTTTTTTTACTTTATTTTATTAATTTATTTATATTTAATTATTATTATTTTATTTAATCATTTATATATATATATAAAAAACAATAATAAAATATTATATAAATGTAATATAAATTAATTAAATAATTAAATATACATTTTCATACATTATCCTCTTTGTATTTGGATTGAAAATGCATTGCATGGCTTTAAAACCTTTCCTAATACCACCTAAAAAAGCTGTAAAGTTTTTTTTTCCACCTGTCACTCAAAATAAATCCGTTATTAGTGTACACTTGATAATGCATTTGAGCACTAATCTGTTGAGGCTTTGTTATCAGCGTTTCCATCCGATGGAAACACGCAGACGTGGGCATAGGGTTTCACTCTAAGCACAGGAAAGCTTTGCCTGGGTTTATCTACAGTAGTTTGGAAAAGCGCCGGTGCCAAGCAGCGCTTCTCAACACAAGGAAATCCATTTCCTGTCTGTTCATTTCACTCTTCCCTGTTATTGTAACATTCCCACCCTGACCTCCGCAGAAGTCTTATCGGGAAGAGAGATACGGCAGGAATGCGGAGGGCATGTTTTAGGAGGATGGCTGGAGACAGCCGTGTGTTTGCGGTGTGTGTCGTGCTCGGCTCTCCTCCCGTCGGGCTTTTGGGACTTGAATTACGACGCTGACATCAGAGGTCACACACAATGAGGGGTTTTTCCCTGGTAAGGCTGTACCTGTGTTCGCTCTGCGTGTTCAGCTTTGATAGATATTTGGCCATCGGGGAGCTTCAGTGTGGAAACATGAGCGTCTTAAACATCCACACATCATCTGAGAGCTGAGCTCTTCCAGTCAGTGTCCACACTGAAAACCATTTATAGAAGAATATCATGTAATATTTCAAACAGTTAACTTAAGTTGACTTTATGGCTCTTTTGTGGCTTAATGAGTTTTCAGGTACTTCCATTAACCTGTTATCTTAATTTTTTGATGTATGTTTGAATAAAACAGTAAAAAAGTTTAAAAAAAAGATATAGATACATATATAGAGAAAGATATAGATATAGATAAACGCATTTTATTACACACACCGTTTAAAACTTTAATGTTTTTACAATAAATAGGATTAGCAACATAGTCATATTCTTAGAAAGTTGATATAAAAATTGTTGCAATTTAAATGTTTAACTGTTTCTATTTGACTGCTGATTATGAAATAAATATTATTAATTAATTGATTAATAAATAATTATTTTCAGTTTTCTGCAAAATAAAAACTTTGTTAAAAAAATTAATTGTCTATAAATCTATCTTTGTGAATTTTTTTTACTTTATTTTATTAATTTATTTATATTTTATTATTATTATTTTATTTAATCGTTTATATATATATATATATATACATATATACACACATTCTTTCTCCCAGACTTTTTTTTTTACGTATTTAATGTAACAGTTTAGATATTACAACATTTTCCTTATAATTATTTTCAGTGGATTTATGTTTGTATTTGGATATAAAATACCTTTAACTTTAACTTTTGACCTAATAAAACATTAATCGTAAATAAAACAAATTGGATTATTACAGAATGTTTTACAAGAAAATACTATTTCGGTTTAAATCCATTTCAGTTTGCTAGCCGTTTCTGAACCACATTTATTTCAAGTGAATTTGAAAGTTTTTGTAATCAATTTTTGCAAGCAGTTATGTTGACTTTATGAGTCATATAGTTTTGGGAGAACTTTTTCTGTATTAGGAACCTCTTATTCGACAATAAAATGTGGGGTCCCTCAAGGCTCTGTTTTGGGTCCAGTCTTATTTAACATCGGTATGATTCCGCTGGCTGATATTTGTCAGAAACCTGTTGTATATTATCATCTCTATGCTGAAGATACTCAGCTTTATCAAGGTACACAATCAAGCAAAGATGTCACTTTTGGTGCTGCGTTGTTTAACAACCATATAAACTCTGTGATTAGAAGTGGCTTCTTTCAATTAAGAAACACTGCACAACTAAAACCACTTTTTTCTTTTGATTGGTTTCCAGTCAAATTCAGAATCAAATATAAGATGTTATGAATCCTTTTTAAGGTTTTAACCTCTTCAGTTACATACAGTATGTCTTCTAGGCCTTTCCCTAGGATCTGTAGGTAAGCTCTTGGTAAAAAGAAATCTTTGTCCGTTGCAGCTCCTCGCTTATGGAGCAACTCTTGATGCATTCAAATCTCATCTTTTCTCACTTAATTTGGTATTTGTTTAATACTTGGTTGTTTGGTTCTTGATTGTATCAATGTGAAGCCAAAATACTGTGCTGTATAAATAATATGATTGATTGATTGAATATTTCTTAATAATTGAATAATAAAAACAGACCCAATAGTTGTCAGATGATGTAGATATAGTGTGAATGTGCAGAGATGAGTGATGTTTGAGATCATAATTGAGGTCTTTCATACTTTTGGATCTGTAAATCTGAGGCATCTGTTGGATCAGAGGCATTTTTTAAGATTACTGGGGTCTCCTTTCCTGGAGAAACTCTCCACTTGCTCTTCATTTAATCGGATTGCTGTCTAGGTTGGGATCTTGTGTTATTTCTCAGTCCTGTGTGTTTGCTGCTGTATATAGTGTTTCAGAAGTGAAGTTCATTGTGTTTCACCCTGCAGGGTGTAATAGGAGCGATCATGACATACGTCCCTTTATGTGTTTTGTGTGTGCGTGTTCTCACAGCGCGCGCACACACACACACTCCCAGCGGGCAGAAGCTGCTGCAGGTTTCCTCTAACTCTCTGTGTGTCATCTGAGCTGACGTGTGTCATACGTCTGAGCTGAAGTTGCACAACTATCCTCAGAGATGTCACATAAACACTGAAGATTTATGACCGTAGTAAAGCTTTTATTGGTAATAACGTACTTGTTGCATGAATTTACTAGCACAGGGACGCTCTTGTCACACCAGTACACTACCATTCAAACATTTGTGCTGGGAAGGATTTTCTTCATGGTTTTTTTTAAGTCTCTTCTGCTCACCAAGGATGCATTTATTTGATCTGTGAAATATTATTATAATTTTAAATAACCGATTTCCATGTAAATATATTGCAAAATGATCAGAAATCTTCAGAAATCATTCTAATATACTGATTTGCTGCTAGCAAAGGCATATGTTGATCTGTACTACCGTTAAAAATATGAGGTCGCTTACACAAAAATATTCTGTATTCAACATTGATAATAATCAGAAATGCTTCTTAAAGCAAATCAGAAAATTGGAATGATTTCTAAAGGATCATGTGACACTGAAGACTGGCGTAATGATGCTGAAAATTCAGCTTTGATCACAGAAATAAATGATATCTTCACATATATTCACAAAGAAAACAGCTATTACATTTTTTTATAAAATTTCACATTTTTACTGTCAAATAAATGCAGGTGAAAGCAGAAGAAACTTGTTAAAACTCATGGAAACCCAATATTATTATCCTTTTCAACTGCAGTGATATGCTCAGCACTAATTGTAACAAAACATTTACTTAAAAAGTTTAGCATCTTTGTTCATTTTCTCCTTTTATGTATTTAATGAAAGTTAAGCCTATAACTCATCGTCAGCGTTGTGACAGCTCACATCATGTTTGTGAGTGATAATCTCTTACGTCAGATAAAGGTCACCTCAGCGTGTCTGGACAGAAAATATCAAACAACTGTAGGAGACTTATTCAAAAACGAGGAAAAGATAATCAGACAGATTAGTCATTGTGTTTCCATCATCTAACCTCTTTCTACTTGTATTTAACTAGTCATTCTCAGCTTTATTGGCGTTAGCGGTTTGTTTCCATGCTGTAACTAGTGTGTGCACGGGTCATTTATCATAGGTGTGGTTTGTGGTTGAAAGTAAACCGTCAAGCACCGTATTAAATCAGAACAAAGCCACAAACCCTCCTCTCACTTTCGGGAGATGCAGTTTAGTCGAGCTTGTAAATTTAAAGCAATAGTACATCCGAAAATGAAAATTCCCCCACCCTCAGGCCATCCAAGATGCATTTGTTTCTTCAACAGATTGGGAGAAATGGCGTATTCCATCACAGTGAATGGGTGCCGTCAGAATGAGAGTCCAAACAGCTGATAAAAACATCACAATAATCCACGAACTGGAGTGCTGTAGATTACTGTGTTGTTTTTGTCAGCTGTTTGTACTGTCATTCTGACGGCACCCATTCACTGTGACGGAATATGACATTTCTCCAAATCTATCGAAGAAACAAACTCATCTACGTCTTTAATGACCAGAGTATGGGTAAATTTTCAGGAAAATAACTTTTTGGGGTGAATCTCTTTACTATCTCTAATGCTGTTTGCAATTAGAAAACAATATATTCACAATGGCATTTCTAATGTATATTTCACGTTTCTCCACAGAAATCAACCAAAGGCTGTGTAGTTCTGGACTATGTGTTCAATCACGTGAACCTCGCTGAAACAGAGTATTTTGGGCTTCGCTATTGCGACCGCAGCCATCAAACGGTGAGTTCTTGGAGATTCTTTAATCCCACACCTGTTGTAACCACCACTGAATGAACTAAATAAACAACGTTATTGCAACTTTTTATCTCACAATTCTGAGAAAAAAAATAGAATTGTGAGAGACACATTTGCAATTATGAGTTATGCAATTATAATTTCTTGATATAAAGTACCAATTTTGGGTGTGGAGTTAAAATGTCAGAATTGCTTGATATAAACTCATAATTGCTCTACTAATGAAAAACGTTTTCGTTCCGCGTCACCCCATCAAGCTCTCCCTGGATCCGCTCCCCGGCTATCAACGAGAGGAACGTCTGTACTTCCTCAATAGGCTGCGAAACAGACATTTTTGGTTAATACAAAAAGGTTGCATCCGATCCTTCGCTAGCTGTGCTGATTTAAATCAAGCGGGTCTGTTGTGTCTCGTGTCGCAAGTTCAATGACGATTTTCTCCGGCCAATCAGTGACCAACAGAGTTTACACGTCACGTTTTGGTAACGGTACGTCTCACTTGGAACCTTGGCTGAGGTGGTACTAAAAAAGGACCAGGTCCCAGTGGAAAACCCCCCAAAAGTGAGATAAAGTGTCATTTGTATCTCAGAATTCTGACTCTATAACTCACGATTGTGACTTGCAATTGCGAGTTTATATCTCTTTGTGACTGTAATTTCTTTATGACTTTTTTCATAAAGCCTGTTTTCTCAGAATTACTCATTTTATATCACGCAATTCTGGCTTTATAACTTATAACAGAATTGTGCGCAGTTGAGAGTTCACTTTTGAGAGGAAAAATATACATCAGCTCTTAAAGATCATTTACTTACCCTTGTATGATGCAACATAAAAGTTTTCTAAAGGACACACTTAAAGAGCTAGTCAACCTAATTACTCACCCTCATGTTATTCCAAACATGAATAACTTTCGTATTTCTGTTTTTGAGGACTGTTGGGTAACTGAATAGTTTTGGTTCCCATTCACTTCCATTGTACTTTCTGTCCAAATAATGGAAGCCAATAGGAACTATATAGTTACCAACATTCATCAAAATGTCTTTTTTTCCCCGAATAAATAAGAAAGTCAAACAGGTTTGGAATGACGTGAGGCTGAGTTCATTTTTGGGTGAACTATGCCTTTAAGAGAGTTTGCTAAGGCATTAACAGGTCATTATGTCCTAAGGGTCACATCTGAGGTAAAGGTGCTTAGGTTTACCCAGGGGTAAGGCAACATTGCGAAAGAACAGAACAGTCATTACTTCATCAGCTCGACCAAAGACAGAGGTGTTTCCCACAATGCCTTGTGGGCCCTGTCCCACGGGCCTGGATTTATTGCCGAGCATGCAATGAGCGAAAGGCACGCCGCAACTTACATTTACACAAATCTGTCATCTCAATGAACGGTTATTACGGTAAAAAAAGACAGGAGATCAAATTTGGAAGTCATTTCCACAGCACTGCGATGGTTTGTGCTGTGTGGGTGTGTTTTACATGACTCATAGATGCTTCATCTAATTAAAAGGCACAGAAAATTCCTTTAATAGAGATGTTTTTAACACGCTAAAATAAAACATCCACAGGAAGATGAACTGCTTTTTTGTTATGAACTAGTTATATTTCTGAGTGAACATTTAAGCTGCTTCTTTGTGCAAAGCTTGGTTTCACTATAGTTACTATACCGTTGCCAAGGTGATCAGTTCAGTGTTATTTTAATATTAATTATATATTTAAATTAGATTTACTGTTTTAAATCAGCTTTTATTTATGTTTTCATTTTAAATCGTTTTTAAGTTCTAGATTTGTTTTTTATTAGCTTTGTATGTTTAACATTTGATTCATTTGATATGGTTGCACTTCTATTTTACTGTTTTATTTCAATATATATATATATTGATTTCTAATAGTTAGGGCTAGGGCGATATGCCCAAAAAATGATCACGATAATGTTTTTCATATCAGTCGATATTGATAATTATCATGATAAATGTCAAATGTTTAACTCTTTCAGGTTTAAAGGCAGGTTTTTGCTCCTAAATGAAAGTTGGCGTTAACTGTGGTTTTAAACTACTCTTTATAGTCCGAACATGACAAAAAATATCTAATGAGTGATATTGTTTCAAATCAAGAAACAGGTTTGTGTTACCAGATATATCAATAATAATAATAGTAAAAAAAACAGTCACTTAGAAATGCACTTAACCTAAGGGTTTAAGGGTTTAAAATGTTTTTACCACTAATAGGTACAATCCCAAATGGTGCAATTTTAAACCTGTGCATAAAAAATGCACAAACATTATAGTTTGATCACAAGAAATACTGTAATTATATACTCCGTTAATACATGTCTGCATTCATACTATAATTAAATTCAGTCTAAATGCCCACATTTAAACAATAGTGCTCTTTGAAAAGTGAAAATTGTAAGTCTGATCACTTAAAGTACTAAAGGTTTGTTCAAATCGCCTGCCATGACTCCTCTTTGTTTTTGGAAATAAAGATGTTGTTTTGAGCTCATGCAGCAGCTGCTCTAATGTGATTATTGGATGAATCCTAGTGACTCAATTATGATTTTCTAATTGAGTAACGCGCAGCACTAATCCTCTTTCTGTCGGCGCACACCTTTACTCACTTGCTATTGTTTACACGTATGTTTGTTTGCTTTGTTTCTATGTAAATGCGGTTCAGTGGGAGTTTACCGTGTTCGCTGTGCTCGTATAAAGTATTTCATGCATGCTCATTTACACATTCATTAAATGGCATATAAATCTTGTCTGCGAGGCGACGCCAGATAGCATTCCCTCCTGACTTCCCTGAAATATCACCTGAATAGAGCAGAAAACATGAGGAAGATCTTCAGGCTGTCCATTGTAGAGCCGGGAGATGTTAATGAGCTGAAATGAGCAGGTCACTGTTAATGTCCTCATAGTTGATCTCACGTTTTGTCCTCAAAGTGTTCAAATTTAGTTTGTGCATTGTCTTAATTTTACTTTTTTAATTTTGATGCAATACCTTTATGATAAATATTGATATCTGTTACCATTTAGGATCTTAATGGAAAGTTTGTAATATAGATTGCTTTAAAATTTCTCAAAGATAGTGTAAAAACGCAAATTTTCCCCTGTCAGAAACAGCTCTTTAGAAAACACTCTGTTCTGTGTACTTCCCCTTTAAATCTTCACAAGCTCCGCTGACTCCGCCCCTCTTTTCTGAGGCGCTCTCTGAGGACCTTTTTTAGCCGTATTCATAGTGAATCTTGCTAATTAGCTCATTATTAGGAAAGGAGATTAGCAAAGATTCATTAAAAGACATTATACTCCCTGCTTCTGTAGGTTCTGTAGGTGTCATCTCTGTACTCCGTGAGCTACCGAACAAACCTAGCGTCTATGAAAACACAGATATGAAGCTGGATATGTGTGATGATAATTGTGTGAAAATTACACTTTATTAATCAAAACTCTGTCAATCTGTGTGAAAAGGAACAGTTTTACTGCTTCTAGTGTTCATTTCTTTTGGAAACTGTAGTAATATGTACTTATTGGTACATATTTCTTGTCTCGCTAAAACGTGCACCCAGGGAAGGTTATGCCATGAGAGCAGGTAGGACAGATACAGTGTTCAAGTCTGAGGCATCTTTTTCATAAGGATCAGCTGAAGAATGACAGAATACACGGGTTCGGATGCAGTCGACATGCTCTGACGTGCTTCAGCTTCATGTTTTATTGATGGAGGCCACAGTGACTCTCACACTAATCTTTAACGAGTCTCTTCGAGAGGCCGCTTTTATTAGACCTCGTGTTATGCCAGCGCTTGCATGACTGAACATCTCAGCAGCTCCGAGCCTGAAACTAAAGCATTAACACTCAGTTCTTCATTCATCATGTTTTGATCTGATCTGATCCCCTCTCTTATGTTTTCAGTACTGGCTCGATCCCTCGAAAACACTCGCTGAACATAAAGACTTGATAACAAGTAAGTATGCACTTGTTTTGCATTAAAACACTCCTCAGAAATCTTCAGAGACGGTGTGTAATGCATCATGGGATGAAACGCTTTGACCTAATGATTATCCTTCATCTTTGTTGGAGATTAAATATGGATCTGCGCAGGAGGAGACGGAGCCGTAATGATTCTCCAAAGGCCTCCTGATAAAACTTGCATTGCATTTCAGATGATAATTTGGACGTAATTATGCGCTTAAGCCCGTCTAAATAAGTGGTAATGAATACAATTATGTTTGCATGTTTAGTTGAACAGCAAGCGGTGTACTAGCATGTTTACTGATGTGAATGTAGGGCAGAATTTACAACACATTTGTTTAATTCAGTAATTTACTCCTCCTATTATATATTAGTCGATATATACAACCTAGATATATTGCTAACCCTATTGTTTTAAATCTTGAATAATCTTGACGATCCGGTTCAGGTGTGGATGGTAAATTGCTCACTTCATATTCAAGTGTAATTCTACATGTAATTGTCTTGTGCAACTGCTTAAAATGAACTAAAATTCTTGTTTTTGCTTTGATTATTTAGTTCTGTAATTATAAATCGTAATTAAGTGCATGTAACATTACAATCCAGTCTTAGCAGAGTATTCTCAGGTTAGTTTTAAGACCTTTACAGTTTACTCATATATTTTATTTTAATTATTATTTGATTTCATTGATTTATTTTTATTTTTATAATTACATTTATATTGTTTTGTTTTATGTGTTTATTTATTGTGTTGGTTAGTTTTATTTATTTCATCATTTATATATATTTTTTAATTTTTCTTTTATTATATCATTTCATTTAACAGATTTATATATTTTATAATTTCCCTTTTTATAATTTAATTTATTCATTTTATCATTTTATTTTTATTTTTTTTTTCATAATGTTTACATTTATTTTACTAAATTTTAATCATTGTATCATTTAGTTTTATTTATTTTATTGTTTATATTAACTTATTCTATGTTTATTTATATTTTTTACATTCACATTTTATTATATTATTTTGTTTATCGGACTTATGTATTTGATCATTTCACTTTATTTTATAATTTAATTATATTTTATTAAATTGTATTAAATGATATTACATTTTATTTACTTAGAGCTTCAATTCATTCATTTTATTTTTATAATTTTATTTTATTTTATTTAACGTGTTTGTTTATTTTCATAATTTTTATTCTTCTACTTTTATGATTAGTTCTAACCAGGCTTAAAAGAATAAAATTAATACAATTAATCCTCTGTGATCCATGTTAATGTTTAAAAAAAATTAATATAACAGTCTCTTAGTTGCCATTGGTCACATCATACTGTGTAGCCCCGCCCACTGCGCAATCTCATTGGTCGAAAAGCTCTACTTTAAAAATCATGTTCTGATTAGCTGCGATTGTGTCAAATGATTATGTATTTGTTTATCGGCTTGAAATAAGGACAGACAAATCACTTGATGCAGACAGTGTCTCACTGCATCTGGGTAGGGCTTCGTTTCCTATATTTATTTTCTAGACTGTATCTAGTATAGATCACTGTGTGTTTGAGTTAAAGGGCTGTTTTCTTCTTTCCAGCCGGACCTCCGTTCACGCTCTATTTTGGGGTGAAATTTTATGCTGAAGATCCTTGTAAACTAAAGGAAGAAATTACAAGGTGTGTGTCCTGTGTATTGTGAGAATAAATCAGTGATATTAGAGATGCAGTCATTAATATCATGCTCTTTAAACGCAGGTATGAGTTCTTCCTGCAGGTGAAGCAAGACGTCTTGCAGGGAAGACTTCCCTGTCCGTTCAACATCAGCGCACAGCTGGGAGCGCTGGCTATTCAATGTACGTACAAGTTCACTAATATCACAGCGAATTTAATACAGCAGGTTTCATTTCAGTGGTAGTTATTTTTACTGAAATAAGTGTCAGCAATTGAGTTACAGGCTTGTTTTATAAGATACTTTCTAAGATTATTAAAATAAGACTGAAATGGAAAATCTCTGTCAATATAAACATTTTTGTTTACATACTATATGTATGTTTACTGTGTATATTTATTATGAATATATAAACACACACACATATACCTATAATTTTTATTTTTTGTCATTTCATTTTATTTATTAATTTGCTTTTACATTTTATGTATTTGTTCATTATTTTATTTTATTTATTCATTTTTATCATTTCATTGTATTTATTTTTTTAATTTTGAGAATTTATTCATTTTTATATTTGTATTTATTTTATAATTTCATTGTTTATTCACTTATTTGTTTGTCTGAATTATTTTTGAATTAAATTGTATTTATTTATTTTTATATTTATATATGTTATTTTATATATATTTTTTTTTCAATTATTATTATTATTATTATATTTTTGTTTTATTCATTTATTTTATAATTGCATCTGATTTATTTGAATTAAATTATAATTTTTTTATTATATTGAAATATAGTTTATTTGATTATTTCCAGACTCTTCCAGCATTATATTATATGTGGCTGTGTCTCTTTGTCTTTTCGTGCAGCTGAGCTCGGAGATTACGACCCGTACAAACACACGCCGGGTTACGTGTCTGAATATCGCTTTGTTCCCGACCAGAAAGAAGAACTCGAGGACAGCATTGAACAGATTCACAAAACACTCATGTAAGACAATAAAACACAGAACATCACACACCTTGATCTCTAATAATCCTGTCCCAGATTACATTCCTGTTTAACTCATATAAGCTCTTTCTTACACATTCACACAATTATCATATCAATCAACCATTTTTTTTCATGCAGGATTACATCCTCTTAAGACTGTTTTACTGTTAAGTTACTGAGCAGTACAGGCAATTCAAAATGATTTTAATCTTTTTTTATTTAATTAAAATAATTAAAGATTTTACCTTCATTTTATAATTTCCTGTATTATATTTTCATTGATTTCAGTTTTTTATATTTAATTTTATATTATTCTTTTTGTTTTATTTGTGTATCTTTACATTTCATTTTTTTTTTATTCAATTAATTTGCTATAATTTCTTTTCATTTAATCACTGACTTTTTTATTATATTTATTCAGCATTTGTTGAATAATTATTTCTTTTTATTAAAAGGTTTCATTTTATTGATCTATTTAGTTATTTATTTATTTTTGTGTAATTTTATTTTGTTTATTGAGCTGTGCAGCAAAGTGAAGTTAATAGAACGATTAAAAATGTAATTATTAAAATGATAAAATGATAAAAATGTATATTTATATGCGGTAGCAAAATATGAATGAAAAAATATGACACCATTTAGATCCAAAATGAGCAATATCAACAAAATCATATTTCCGTTTATTTCATTTCATTTTATTTCATTGTTTTGAAACTTTGAGACAATTATTATTTTATATGATTAAATGAGTATATTTCTTAATACGATATATAAATAAATAAACTTGTACAAGAAGCCTATTTAACAGCAGCATTCAGGGAAGAAATTGAGTAATTAAATGTTTTTAATAATAATCCTGCATTAAAACAATGATCAGCTGTATTTTTTAAGTGATAAAAAACATGCTCATTAGTTAATTTGATTTTCATGTTGTTTGAGTAAATATTCTGAATGTTCCAGTATATGACACTGAAAATCATGTTATTATTTACATTGCATTATCACATATTATATGCATTATCATTATTGCCTACACACTATTTTAATCCTGTAAAGCTGCTTGAACACAATCTGTATTGTTAAAGCGCTATACAAAGACTTGTTTTCCAGATTTACTGCGCTCATGTTTCAGTCAGATGTGATGTTTTTTGGCCGTCGCTGCTCAAATCCCACTCGAGTCTGAATGATTGTGAGCGGCTGATTGTTAAGTCAGGAGAAACACATTATTCCTCCCTCGACAGAAACACGGCACGATAAATCACGTTCGTGTGCAAACGCAGCAGCATAAAGCACATTCTGAAGCAATCCCCTCAGAACAAGCTTTAATCCTCACGCAGTTTTGATTGTCAGGTAGTAGTCTTGTTTTTTGCTGGAGATGGTGATTAGGAGGCTGATTTATTGCCGTGAGGATCTGAGAGAGACAGGAGGAGGAGAAGTGACTGACACCAGAGATTTTAGGCGTTCGTGTGAATGACAGACTCGGGTAAGATGAGAAACTGTGATCAGGAATGCTGGAGCGATTAAACGTGTGTGAGGACGAAGAGCTGGAAACGTGAGAAAGCAAAAAATGTGAGGATAGCCAGAGAAGAGAGAGAAAAATATAGGGAGGGATATACAGCGCCGGACCACATGATTAGTGTGTTCAGCAGCTGAAAAAAAGTTATTTTTGTCTTTTTCTGCCATGTATCAGTAGGAAATATCAGTTTACATCAATCCCAAAGCAATGTTTGGACACACTGCAGCAAAAGATAGAAATAACGGACTTAAAACTATTTTTCAGCTGCAGTAAACACTAGTGTTTTAATCATTTTGGCCACTATACGGGGTGTGTGTGTGTGTGTGTGAGAGAGAGATGTGTGTGTGCTGTCAAATGCTGAATCGCTTTTATTAATCTGAAAAAACATTTTTTATGTTTACATAATATGTGTATATACTGTGTTTATTCATTGTGTAAAAATACACACTTTTTTATTTTGTATATTTATATATGTATATATATATATATATATTAAATACTTATAAATATATACATGTAAGTACATGTAAATATTTTCAAAATATATTCTGTATGTGTGTGTGTATTTATATGTACATAATAAATATACACAGTATACACACATATATGATGTTTACAAAAAATATATATTCTGGATGTGATTAATCACGATTAATCGTTTGACAGCGCTATTATATATATGCATATGTGAGTGTATATTAAACAAATGTTTTTTTTATTATGTATGCACTTCTCTGGGTCTGCATGTTTTTCTCTGATCTTCATTGTTGTGAGGCTCATGCTCTGACTCCACATTCCCGTATTATAGTGTTAGTAGGTTAAATAAACACTGTTTCAGCACGAGCGCTTTCAGGTCTGACCTCTCTGGAATGAGTGTGTTATTCAGTCCGTGACAAACACACATTTACAAATCACTGATTTCCTGAAATAGTTTTAAAACGCAACTCTGAAAATCTGGGGAAATCAGAGAGTTAATGATTACACCCTCAACGTTTCCCTTTTTTTTTTCTTGTTTATGCTGCTGTTGTTTCAGATATTTGCTGACATTAAATCCTTGTTTGTTGCAAGAGAACATTTAACCCTGTAAAGCAGTTCTGTTTTGTTTAGAGGCCCAGACTAAGCTAAAATGTTCTTGCTGATATTTATATGATGATATTCTGGGGTCAATAAGACCTACAGCAGATATACACACACACATATATTACGTAAAAGACTTATGTTTTGGATGTGTTTACTCACGAGTACTCATATAATCCAATGCTGATTGTGAAATGAAGAACTAAATGCTCCTCAGATGTAAGATGTTCTGGAGTCATGCAGTAGATTGAGTTTGATTAACAGCATTTGGATGGTTTTGAAGGACTTTCAGAGTATGTTGGTGTTTTTCTGCTCAGTGGTGTGTGCTTCTCTCTGTTCAGGGGTCAGGTGCCTGCAGAGGCTGAAAATAATTACTTAGCAGTGGCCAAAACCCTGGAGATGTACGGCGTGGACCTGCACCCTGTGTTTGTGAGTTAATCAAGAGCTTCCTTTTATTTGATTGGATACACTATCAACATTTGTTATTTGTGTTAAAGGGGTCATATGATGCTATTTCAAAATGTTCCTTTCTTTTTGGAGTGTTACAAGTACGTTTACATAACTTTATAAAAGTTATCCCTTAAACGGCTCATTTATACACACCTCCACTTCTCTACGTCACAGAGTGGGTTTATTTTCAAACTCCACCCAAATGTTTCCACAAAGAAAGGAGGCGGGGCTATTATTCTGTCTGTAGTGTTGCTGCAGGCGCCATGTTCTGGAGACGCTGTGTGTCGTTGTGAAAATGCTTCCAAAAGAGGACACAACTAGAAATCAGTGTTAAGTTGTGTTTCCAACACTGTTCCAGAACAGTTGAACACAAATATTGGAGTGTGTTCAGCACATTTCCTGGAGCTGACAGAGCAGTCTATGCTGGCTGTGCACAGAGACTAGAAAGAGAGGCGGTTCTACCTCTGCTGCTGACCACTCACAACCTTTAAGATAGGGAGCTTTTCTTATTAAAAGAAGCTGCTGCTTACTATTCAAACGGTGAAGGGTTGTTTCTCCGATCACGAATGCAGACATGGTGTTATGTTTACGAGGCGTGACGCAACACCACAGAACTAAGTCATGATCATCAGTAATTATGGCTCCACCGGATCAACAAATGCCACATGTTTACAGTATACGGCCAATCACAGTGCATCATAAAAGGTATTTTATCATCATATGACCTCTTTAATGACTGAATTCTTCCTAGTTTTTTAATAATCCTGGCAGTGTGCAAAATGAATATTGATGATGAATTGCTTGTGTTTTTGTTTATTAGTCTCATGTTCATGTCTGAATGTGTGTTTTCAGGGAGAAAAGCAATCTGAGTATTTTCTGGGCCTGACGCCGGTCGGGGTGGTGGTTTACAAAAACAAAACTCAAGTGGGGAAGTATTTCTGGTAAGTTTATGTTTAAATTCACCTATTAAGGGAATAATTTACCCTAAACTGAAAACTTGCCCACATGTCAGTCAAAAGAAATTATTTCAATATATGATATGATACATCCTAGGATATTTGTAATATTATCATATAATGTCATATATGTTATGATATGATCCTTTAAATCATTTAATGAGATATGTGATGAGTGGTGCTGTAAAATTATGAATCATGATATAAGTGTACGGTGTATGTTTATTATGTATATATACAATATATAACAATATAAGACGAACACATGCATGTATAAATTTCAGAAAAAAGTGTTATGTTTATATATTATAAAATGTATATATAATATAAATGATGAATAGAAATATACGAGTGTGAATATTTTCAAAATATATGCTATATGATATGAAATTAGGTGTATAATATACCATATATCATATAGCGTAACATATATCATGTTAAATACATACTGTATGTTGTATAGCCTATAGTGTATGATATGATAAATGATGTGATATGGGATATGATATGACACAATACAAGATACTGTATATATCATATATATATAGTGTTGCTTTTATATTATTTTATATTAGCACTATTCTTGACTTTGTCACTGTGTTTTTATGCACGTGTTAAATAATGTACTTTTAATTAATAACGTTTCAGGCCAAGAATAACGAAAGTGTATTTCAAGGAAACCCAGTTTGAGCTGCGGGTTATGGGCAGAGATGTAAGTCTTGTTTTATTACATTATCACTATAAATAAGTGAACTGTGTGTGATCTCTAGACTCCAGAAAATGTACATTCAATCATTGCATTATATTATTGCAACATTAAGGCATTATAAACATATAAATACAATCAGTCTTGACTTTTTTCCCCATTCAAAGCAAGCAACAAAATTCATATATGAACCTGCTTTACTCTCTGGCTCTGGGTGGGAAATCAGTGAGGATGCTGTGATTGATAGAGGTTTCTGACTGGCCTCAAGCCTCTGGACAGTGTCCTTCAGGGCCCAATTTAAGCTGCAGTGAAGCATCTTCTCGCTCCGCTGAGATCAGATCAGAGTAATGAGAGCTCAGGCGGGTTATCAGGGTGTTTAACATCTATATACGTGCTTCCCTGTGTGTTTTCAGTGCAATGAGACATCGTTCTTCTTCGACACGGCCAGTAAGACGGCCTGTAAGAACCTGTGGAAGTGCTGCGTGGAGCATCACACCTTCTTCAGGTACAGCAGCGGAGATTAAAGGAACAGTTCACCCAAAAATGACAATTCTGTCTCCCTCGAGTTGCACCAGATCTGAATGAATTTATATGCTCTGCTGAACAAGTGTTTGTTTTGTTCACCATTGACTTGACTAGTATATCTCTCACCAAAGATATACTATGGAAGTCAGTGGTGACCAAAACAGCCTGGTTACAAACGTTCTTTAAAATACCTTTCAAATACAAATAGAAATATTATTCAATTGCATGCGTACTGAATAATACAGTCAGCTACATTTGTTTACTTAAATTTAGCTCAAATAAATTGATTGCGACCACTTTACTTTACACTAAGACTTTTTTCAGTGTCATTTTTAGATTTGATTTGATTTTATTCAGGCTTTATTTCAGTCGGGCAAATTTATCAATTCTTATTTTCGTTCAAACTCGAAGCACTAAAAATGATATTAGAAATAAAATATAACTCGCATTAATAAATACTTAATAATATTTGACAAAAGCCCATCATAGCAAGACTACCAAAGAATGCAAGTTAACAGGTTAACCTTTAAATAAAGCGTATAACTAAGCTAATTGAAAATAATAACTTAATTCAATTAATAATCATTTATAGCCCATACCAAAACCAATGTTTGGTTTTGTTTTTGGACTGATTGTAGGTCTCAGCCCAGTGACAGCTACACATATCCCTTATGCACTTTTACATAACTACATAACCTCATGCACTTTTAAAACATCTTGTTTTAGAGCATTACACTCTCCTGTAGTTCTCACAGAGAAACGCTGTGAAGATTCCTGCCGCTTGTTTCTGAGGAGAAGCTTTCGGCTGCGTTCTCTGGTGTTTGTTTAATCAGAGCCGTCTCACTCCGGTCCCCAAAGAGCTCAGAACACACTAATCTGCGTGAGAAACACAGTTATTAGGAACACTTTACACCGAGGTCGAGTTCATGCATTAGCTAAAATTCTTTGTAAACATGGTAACGCTTTACAATCAGGTGTCATTTGTTCAAAGTATTAATAAACATATACAAAATACAATTAATTTTATTGCACTATTTAAGCTTTGTTAATGTTAGCTAGTTTGTTAATTCATGTTAGTTCACGGTGCATTAACTAATGTTTATTAACAAACACAATAGTGAATTTAATAATGTAATAAACGCTGAAGAAGTATTGCTCATTCGTAGTTCATGTGAACTATGTTCACTAATTCTAGTTGTTCATTATTGGTTCATGCTGGTTAGGAGATCAGTGTTATTTTATTGTCATTGACATTTTAATATTTTTGCATAATTAAAAAAAAAATTAAACTAAATGTTTTTGTCTTTTTTTTATGTGACAGTATGTTTTTCTATTTATTTTTATTTCAGTATTATTTATTTTGGTACATTGTTAAATTAATTTAAAATGCAGTTGTTTTGGCAATAATTGAAAAAATGTGTTTAGTGTAATTTGAAGCATTAAAATTGATGACTGAAACATAAAATAAATAATAATGAACTGAAACCAAAACTGAAATAAACTAAACTAAAAAAAATTTTTAAATAAATAAATAAACACAAAACGATAAAATGACAAAAGCACATAACAAAAATTAAATTACATGCATAAAATAAAACTTATTTTATTAGAGGTTCTTAGACAGAATGATTACATTAAAACGCCAATAAATTCATGCTAATTGTTATTCATGATTTTAAATAGGAACTGGCTGAAATAAAAATACGTTTCATTTCATTTTACATAATGGAGGTTATATTTTAAACAACAAACATGTTTACCTTTATAGTTTTAGTTTTCATTTCAGTTCCTAACTGTACTAACCCGGGATGAAATGAAAACTATTAAAAGCTGCAGAGCTAGTATATTTATAATGAATTATTGACTGTTGGTGTTGTTTATGTGGCATCTGAACACTGAAACAGGACTGTTCAGACTTTAACAACAAGCCGAATCATGTTCTGTCATCATAACACACAGATCTCTGGACGTTTTATCCAGCAGGAACACAGCGGAGACCAAGTATACAGAATGCTGCGTTCCTCAGTTCTAGTCTGATCTCTCATTATATTTTGGCTTTTAATTTCTCTGACTGTTGGTTCTGCGTTTTATCAGAGCTGCGCGTTTACAGCTTTTGAATTTTAATGAAAGGAAACACTCGTTCTGTAATTTAGCTCATTAAAATATGGCTGTACACAACAGATTTGCCCCACAGATGTTTGGAAGGAGACTACCAAACCACATCCATGTTTCATCAAGAGTGCAAATGAGAAAAAAACACATAAAACCTGTGAGGTCGATCGTCGAAATGTTCATATTTTCGTAAATATTCTTAAGAAAATGTCTTTTACAGAATGCCAGAGAATGAGTCTAATTCACTAACAAGGAAGCTGTCCAAGTTCAGCTCTCTGGGATCAAAGCATCGCTACAGGTTAGTAAACCACAGGGGTTTTTACAGAAATGCATGCTTTTAAAATTGTTTTTAAAATTGATAATAAGCAGTAAATCAGTATATTGTTAAAAATTTCTGAAGGATCATGTGACGCTGAAGACTGGAGTAATGATGCTGAAAATTCAGCTGAACGTCACAGAAATGAATGATATTTTACTGTATATTCACGTAAAATATTTCACATTTTTTACTGTATCAAATTTATCCAGCCTTGGTGAGTGGGTGAATATTAACACATCTTGCTGACCTCAAATGGAGGTGTAGAACTTGTCCTGATCTATAACCACATGAACACCCAAGGCACGAGGTATTGAGACGTTTAATATGCACAGACAGATATTAGTCACAGACAGCGATATAATGCTGGAGGAGTGACTCATGTTACTGTCATTACATTCTCTGGGTTAGTCATTAAATGTGGGCCAAACTCACTATACAAGGTCAAATAATTGACAAATTACAAAATGATAGCACCCTAACTACTAAAAAGCTCTAAACACAGTTTTTTAAAGGAACGGTTCACCCAAAAAATGACAATTAAAGTCATTTCATGCATGCTGATGAACTTTTATTATAGTTTATTGTTATATGGAAATGAAAGTGGTTCAGTTCTGATCTGAATCTTGTGAACAGGCTTTCCTCTTTTGTGTTAAAAGCCAGGTTTCGGATGCTTTTGCTTTCAAATGCGCAATCTTGTGACGTCTTACAAGAAAAGATAACCTAATTGTCTGTTTTGCTTACATCTATACTTTCCCTTTTTAAGACTAAAACAAAAGATGGATTCATTGTAATGCTTTAACCACAATTATTCACGTTCAACAAAACTTTATATATATGTGTATGTAACGTATATATATATTATTGTACTTTTGCAGATATTTGTAGATATTTATACAAGAAAACAAGACAAAAATACTAAGTAAGAGAATATGTTTTTTGTTTTGTTTTATTTCCACAAGAATACCAACATGTTCACCCTCTCTGTTTTAAGAATCAGCCCGAATCTCTTTTGGTCTCAGTCTAGAGCTCTGAAAGGGATTGCTTTGATGGCGTTATTACGGTGATGCAGGAGGATGTGAATCATGTGAATCTGTTTCTGCTTCCAGTGGAAAGACTGCGATGCAGATCGGACGAGAGCAGTCTGTGACTCTGCCACGACCCGACCTCCAGGTGATCCGAACCCGCAGCAAGACATACCCAAAGAGAAGCACACACCCCGCGGGTGAGCCACGCCCCATTCACACCCGATCAAAACACCCCAGACACCCTTTGCACAAAACTGTGATGATGCGTTTCAGCAGTCAGCAGCTTCATCTGTCCTTTAATTTCAATCAAAATTTTGCATTGAATTGTACCTTGTTTGTAAACTAATCTCTGGTAAAATGGAGGGCCTAAACAGGCAGTGATATAGAATCAGTGGGCGGGGCTAAACAGTTAGAGATGAAAAATCAGTAGGTGGGGCCTAAACAGTCAGAGATATAGAACCAGTGGGTGGGGCTTAACAGGCAGTGATGTAGAATCAGTGGGCGGGGCCTAAATAGTCAGAGATATAGAATCAGTGGGTGGGGCTTAACAGGCAGTAATGTAGAATCAGTGGGCGGGGCTAAACAAACAGTGATGCAGAATCAGTGGGTGGGGCCTAAACAGTCAGAGATATAGAACCAGTGGGTGGGGCTTAACAGGCAGTAATGTAGAATCAGTGGGCGGGGCTTAACAGGCAGTGATGTAGAATCAGTGAGCGGGGCTTTACAGGCAGTAATGTAGAATCAGTGGGTGGGACCTAAGCAGTCAGAGATATAGAATCAGTGGGCGGGGCTTTACAGGCAGTAATGTAGAATCAGTGGGTGGGACCTAAGCAGTCAGAGATATAGAATCAGTAGGCGGGGCTAACAGGCAACTCACCTACATTTACATTTATTCATTTAGCAGACGCTTTTATCCAAAGCAACTTGTTTTCAGGTGGGGAAAACAACAAGCAATTAGTCATACAGAGGCAAAAACAACTTAGGAAGTGCTCATAATACCATACAACA
>JAUYWG010000044.1:17653239-17664020 GCA_034779775.1 Enteromius afrohamiltoni
GTTTTCGCTATGAATGGAAGGAGAGAGATCGGTCTGTAGTTATCTATAAGTGAATTGTTTAATGTAGGTTTTTTGAGAAGTGGGGTTACCCGAGCCTGTTTGAATGCAGTGGGGAAAGTGCCTGTGAGGAGAGATGTGTTGATGATGTATGTGAGTGCTGGTAGGAGTGTGGGAGAGACTGCTTGGAGAAGGTGAGAGGGGATCGGATCTAGAGGACAGGTTGTAGGAAGGCTAGAAAGGAGAAGTTTGGATACTTCTGCCTCCGAGAGAGGACAGAAGGAGAAGAGAGGGGTCTTAGCTGTAGGCGTTGTCTGTAGTGGTTCCTGTATGCTTGGAGCTGAGAACTGGCTCCTGATAGTTGCAATTTTGTCCGAAAAGAAGGTAGCAAGATCATCTGCAGTTATAGAAGTGGTGGGGGGTGGTGCTGGTGGGCAGAGGTGCGAGTTGAATGTTTTCAAGAGCTTACGTGTGTCTGGAGCATTGTTGATCTTGGTGTGGAAGTATGTGGATTTGGCAGTATGGAGCAGGATGAAAGCAAAGACTGATACGTCTTTAAGTCAGATGGCGCTTTAGAGTTGTGCCATTTTCTCTCCGCCGCCCTAGCCAGGGGTTAGAAGGGGTGGCTCGTGCAGGCCTAGACGAGAGAGGACATAAATCATTTAGGCAGGAGGTTAAGGTGGAGCATAGAGTGTCTGTGGCTGCATTAATGTCCAGAGATGAGAAAAGGGTTGTGGAAGGATAAACCGAGGACACTACAGAGGAAAGATGGGAGGATGAGAGGGAGCGTAGGTTACGTCTGAAAGTAACAGGTAGAGGTGTCAGAGGTGTACCTATTCTACATCACTGTCTGTTAAGCCCCGCCCACTAATTCTACATCACTGCCTGTTTAGCCCTGCCCACCAGAGAGTAATGCTGAAACGGGCATTGATCTTCTGTGGAGGCGGTGCTTATCCACACTATTACATCATTTACATGAATAATTAAGCAAAGCGACCAATAAAAGAGCAACAACATGCAAGCATTATGACGAGTCCCAGTTAATCTAAGGGAAAGATCAAGGGAGTTTTGGTTTCTCAGTTCATGACTCCTTTAAGAAAGCACATGACATGAGGCTCAGGTGTGTGATTGATCGGCTGGCGTTTGCTTCAGCGCTCCGCAGGCATGCGGTTGAGATAAACGCTGTTGTTGGGCTGAGGCAGGAATGTGTGGGTCACTCCTGACCTCTATTGTTCTGCCCATCACTCGCACACTTAAACAATAGAGCAGAGACTAGAGAGGGCTGGAGTGGAGGATGCAGATGGATGCAGGAAGTGTTCTGCTGAACACAGTTACATGAGACTGATGTTTTTGGCCACAGAAGCACTCATTTTTGGGAATTATGTGCTTTAGGGCGGAGCAACGGAGGACAGACAGTCAACAAGACAGAGAGCGCAAGTGAAGGCATCAAAAGCACTGCACTTACACCGGTCAAGAGGTATTCAACACAAGCCTTTTATTGCTTTGGAGTCAATTTTTCACTGCAAAGATCATTCAGTGAGATCTTAAAATGGAGACTGCGCTGAATCTCCTGAATCTCAGATGTTTCTCCTGAGAAAATATTCATACAGATCACCTCCAGACAAGAAGATCTCAGTATGAGCTCAGACACTTCTCATCACATTTATATTCAGAATCAAATGATCTGAGCTGCTTTGCACACTCGTTTTATAGACTGTATGTCAACTATTGTATCATTTGGGTCTATTTTTAGTTCTCCAAAAGAAAACATTTAGTTCTTTTGACAAAGTTGAGAGCTTCAAGAAATGTCTTGAACTGCAAATGATTTTCTTCCTCAGTGTTTTTATCTTGTTTTCCAGCACACATATTTTAACATTCCCAATATACATTTGTTTGAGAACAAAACTTACTTCAGATTCTGAAAATCACACAAAAAATGCCTTAAAAGGTGGTCAGTTTATGCTTAAAATTAAAACAAAAATTGGCCACTGGAAATAGGACAATTATCTGAGAAGCTGGAGATTCAGCGCAGTCTTTATTTGCTCAGATCTCATTTTAGAGTGTCAAGCTTTTACAGACTATCACAAATGAAAACTGCTACTGTTTCATTGCATTTCCACAAAGTCCCAAAGCAAAGACAGACAGCACTTCAGAGCCGCAGAACAAGCCCAGTGCACCATGGGAAGAAGACGCTCCTCAAAGGTACACGACTGAGAGTTCAAACATAAATAATAATGAACACATACAGCGTATCATCAGTGTTATTTGATTATTTCTGTACTGTTGCAGTATATATTAATACTTTGAATTTTGTTTTTCTGTATTTTTAATTCTTATATTTGTTTAGATTTCTATATTGCTTTAAAATGAATATACAACTTAAACTTATTTTATTAAGTTCAGTTGTATTCATTAACATTTAGAATTATGCTAGCTTTTGGTTTTAAGTCATTTTATTATGCGCTTAAGTAATTTTAAAAATATTTTTATAGCTTTAATTTTGGTTCTTAATCTTTAAGATATTTTATTAAATTTAGCTGTATTTATTCATATAAATATTTGAATTACCTATTTATTTTTATGTAATTTTATTGTTTTATTTCATTAATTTGTATATATTTATATTCCAGCTTTTACTTTTAGTTTTCAGTTTGTTTAGTAATTTTTCACTTTAGTAATTTTTATTAGTTTTTTATATGTAATTCTTTATGGATGTAATTGTAATAAACTTTTCATTTTTTTGTATTTAGCTTTTATTTTAGAATTTCAGTTCTCGTTTTAATTTTAATATTGTTGCAGCAGATTTGTACTTTAATAATTTGTATATATATATATATATATTTTTTTTTTTTTTTTTTTTTTATGTATTTCTGTGTAGCTTTCATTTTAGTGCTTAAGGTCATTTTATACAAAATAATTTTATTTAGCTGCTAAGCCAACATTTTTGATTTTTCCTAAAGTTTTTTTAAGTAATCAATTTATCGTTTCTAATTTATGTTTACCAAAAAACGATTTTTAATAGTTTCACCTCAGTTTATGAATCAGCCCTGATTCATATTTAAGCACTATGGTATTTTATTATGGTATTCCATACTAAAGCCATTGTAGTTTTTGCATCTGTTTTGCTTGTGCTCTTGTCCTCTTTAAGCTGTCCCGTCTCTGTTTTCCCCCAGCGGTATGTATAACTCGGCCAGCGAGCGGAACAAATCTCCCAAATTCCCCAAAGCTCATCGGCGTTCACCCTCAGGAGGCAGCGAGAACGACCCGTCTCTCTCGGCCCGCCGAAGGTTTGTTCACATGCATCCCGCTTCTGCATTCACTCTCATTCATGGCCTTGAGTCGTAATGCATTTGAAGAAGTGCAGGAGAGTCTTTAAACAGCGCTGCTGAATCTCAGTCCAGATGCACTTGCTCCCTCTAGTGGAAGACACTGGAGCAAATGGGTTTTGTTACTCCTTGTTTGATGTAAAAAGCCAAACACAAAGAGACTAACTAAAATTAAAACTGTACTATATATACATATATATGAATTTCATTCAGTTAAATAAATTAGTTAATTAATAAATAAATACATTTATTGGCTTGAATAACGTAAAATAGAAATTTATGATTTTTAGTTTTAATTTTTATGTGCTTTAGTTATTTTAAGTATTATTTTATGTTTCTATATTACCTTAATTTTTAAAATTTCTGCTTATTTTATTTAATTGCATTCATTAATATTGTGAATTAGCTTTTATTTTAATATTTTCAATAAATCTGAGATGAAAATAGATTATAATAGCCAAATAATAACCAAATAATAATATTTAAAATAAACAAAACAACATATTTTATGTGCATTAAATTACTAAATATTTAACTAAAATTTAAATTAAATGTTTTTTAAAGCTTATTTAGAATATTAATAAAAAGTATAATAGTTCATAAATAGTATTAAAATAACACTGGCTGTGTTATATTTATTGATTTACTGTATTCTTTTGAAAAAATTGAGAACACAATACATTTAATATCTTGTAATGTTTAACATAAAGGAAAAAGCATATAACAAAATTACTAGAAATTAACAGTTTCTGTCTTTAGTAAGAAATTATTGTAGTATAAAAATAAAAAATAAACATCTTAATGTATATTTTTAAAATCTACTTTATTCTACATGGTCTACATTAGTCTACAATACATGGATTATTTAGTTATATTTTTTCATCGGATCGTCTGGCTGAAAAGGAGGTGTAAGTTCCTCTGGTTATGAGTTCTTGCCTCTGGGCATCAATAAGACGTGAAACCTGCCGCAGGCGAGGAACTGATGAAAGAATGGCTGAGAATAAATAAATACTGATAAATCCTCACAGCAGCACAGGCTTTGTGTCTGTCTGCCAGAGATGATGAAACCATCCGTGTTTCTCTTTAAACGTCCTTCATTGTGTTTTGTCTCGACAGGAGAGGTCAAGCCACTGAAGACTCACAGGCCAACAAACAGTACAGGAGGAGGTTCGATTTCAACTGCTTCAAACTCATATAGTATAATAGAAAGGAAACAATCACTATTTGGTGATGTGTATGTCTTTGTTATTCTGATTTATGCTTTTCAAGGCAGCGCAGTTTCTTTGAGTTTGTCGCTGTTTGGTTTTAAATAGAACCAGTCACGTATTTTTCATTTTTTTAGACTAAACCTGCAGAATTAAAGGAACAGTTCACACAAACATGAACATTTCCTCTCTTTCAGGCAATGCAAGATGTATAAGAGTTTTTCTCTTTGTCAGATTTGGAGAAATTTAGCAGCATTGCATCAGTGTCTCATTAATGAATGTGAATGGGTGCCGTCAGAATGAGAGCTGATAAAAACATCCCAATAATCCAGCGCAGCACTCCAGTCTGAGTGACTCTGAGACACTGATGCAATGCTACACTTCTCCAAATCTGATGAAGAAACAAGCTCATTCTTTTTTAGCTGGCCTGAGAGTGAATACATGTTAAGAAAATGTTTTTGAGTGAACTTATGCTTTAAACAGAGATTGCTTGGAATGAAAAGCTCAGTTAAATTGGTTCAAATATTCAATAAATGAACATGCATGTAGATTTTCTTTTTTCTTCACAGAAAACAAAACATTCGCTGTTGTTGTTAAGGAAGATGAATGAAAACATATATATATATATATATATATATTTAGATATATATTTTTTTTTTTTTTTTTTTTTGTTAAACTGATCTTGATAAACTTTCTGCTGTTCAGGAATGTGTTTCCCTCTTCCATTCTGCCCTGTCACCTTTAACCCCTCTGACTGGCTCCTTTAGGTCACGTTCCCGTGGAAACACCAGCAGCGGCAGCGAATCAGAGAATTCCAACAGAGAACATCGTAAAAAAAGAAACCGGTGCGTGATTGAGCTGTCAGGACAATATAAGAGCACAGCCCTCCTGAAATATATGGATATCATAAATTAAAGCAGTAATGCTCTTAAAAACAGTTGCAGTAAAAATCTTTGAAAAAACCAGGAACCCGTGTCATAATATTAATCTCTATAAACAGGTCCCGGCAGGAGAACGAGATGGTTGATTCTGGCCCACAGTGGGAGGTCGTGCTTCGCAGACAGAAGGAAAAAACACCCAATGATCCCAACCATCGCCGCTCACGACACCGCTCACGATCGTAAGCATTAAACCTTTAACGCCTGACATATGAAGTCATAGTCAGAAAAATCATGTTTGGTACATTAGGCTTTTATGGCTCATATAGAAGAAAAAACCGCTCAGCTCAGCAAACTGTTCTGAACTATTCCTTTAACAATGTAAAAGACCTGACCCTCTTGAGCTAGTCTTTAAATTTTTTGTCTTCTTGTCTATTTCAGACGAAGTCCTGACGTCCAAGCTAAAGAGCAGCTCTGGAAGCACATCCAGTGAGTTTAACTTCTCCTTCATCACTGATCAGATTCAGTCTCTGAAAAGCAGAAGCTGATGATCATGTGTTTGTGTGCAGGAAAGAGCTGGTCGATCCTTCAGGTCTCTCTGAGGAGCAACTAAAGGAGATTCCGTACAAGAAAGTGGAGTAAGTCAAACAAAGCTGTCCTTCTATAAAACAGGACGATCAATTATTCCACAAACAGTGTAACATTGGTACCCCATAAAAGAAGGAAACCCCCGGATGTATACGTGTAATGAAAGTGTGCCTCTATCAACACTAAAGCTCTCATACAATTAGTGTCCACAGAAGACATGCATTATTCAGCTCAGTGAATCTCTGAACCGTCCCTAAAGAGCTGGATGTTAATCTGATATTTTGGGATATTAGTCTGCTAAATGCTGAGTTTGTACTAACACAGAATAAAAGCTTTCAAAGTGATAGCTGACCCAAAATTAACATTCTGTCATTAATTACTCATGTTGTTCCCAACCCCGTAAGACCTTTGTTCGTCTTCAGAACATAAATGAAGATATTTTTGCTGATATCAAGAAAGCCCTCCATAGACAGAAGCACAACTGAAATGATCCTAGATCCAGAAACATAATAAATACATCAGTAGAACACTCCATGTGACATCAGTTGATCAACTTTTTAATACTTTTAAAAGCCCTGATTTGCTCTGATATAGAGAAAATGCCAATGAAAATTGGCTAGTGGAATTTGCATACTGAGCCACTCCCCAGCAGAGCGGGTATAAATAGGGCAGCAGGTGCAACGCCCCAGTGCAAATGTGGAAGGGCGCTACGGAGAACCACACCCTGCCCGCAGGGAGGTAAATGTGCGGTAACACAAATATGGACTAAACCACAGGGTAGTACGCATACGAATATGCCTCAGGGGCTAGTTCCACCCGCAGGGGGAAAGACTAGTCCGCAGAGATGGGCCGAGGGAATACGATGGACAGAGTTTACCATCTAGAAAACTTTCTTGTGGAGTCACCTTCGCAAGAGATTACCCGTGGGGAATCAGGCATGCGGCCACCTATCCCAGTACAGGGGCTGACCTTCTGGGCAAAGCAATCACCTGGATACTGGGCCTAGCGTCAGACTGCTCCGCCCAGTCTGACCGCCGTTGGTGCTAGGAGGATGCTCGACCAAGGTCCGCAAAAGAGGAGACACTAGTGGGAGAGTAAGGCGCTTGCATCCCCTGTTAGGGGGAATGGCACAGCAAGCAGGACACCAAGAAGTCTAATCTATCTGTTTTGCAACAGGGAAGAAGAGACCGGTACAACCCGGAGGTTGTAATACCGTGCAAAAGTATTTGGTGTCGCCCAGCCCGCAGCTCGACAAATGTGCCGACGCATGGGAGGAGGCTACACCCCTAGTGGAGTGAGCTCTCACGCCCAGGGGACACGGCTCGTCTTGGGCCTGGTACGCCAAGACGATGGCATCCACTATCCAGTACCAACCTCCAAACTCTACTTGGAGACAGCCTTCCTTTTCTGCTGACCTCCGTAACAGATAAATAGCTGCTCAGCGCTTCTGAAGCTCTAGGGTGCGGTCCACGTACAAGTGCAATGCTCTGACGGGACACACCAACGCCAAGGCTGGATCCGCCTCCTCCGAAGGCAGTGCTTGCAGGTTCACCACCTGGCCCCTGAAGGGCGTGGTGGGAACCTTGGGCACGTATCCAGGCCAGGGTCTCAGGCTCACCTGACAGTAGGCCGGCCTGAATACAAGGCACTGTTCGCTTACCGGAAATGCTTGGAGGTCCCCGACCCTCTTGATGAACCCTGCGGAGGAACACAAGGAAAAGGAAACAAAATATTCTCCACCCCGGCCCTCCTCACCTTGGGGAATGCCCTCGTACCCCTTGGCTGCTCCACCGTCGAGGGTACTGAGGACGGAGAAGGGTGACGAAATGGTTCTTGCTGTAAAAGGAGCCTCCCGCGATTTCGTCACCTCCTCATGCACTTCGGGGAAGAAAGGAACCGGGGGCGGACGTGGCTGTGAACCACGGCCCGACCCCAGAAACCAATCATCCAGCCGAGAGCGCTCAGGGCTGGGAGGCTTTTACACCTCCAGCCTGATGCTCTCGGCTGCCCAAGCGAGCATGCAATCATCTCCGAGTCGGACTCGGCTCGGGCTGCAACGCCGGAAGGCGGAAGACCGGCCAAATCTTCATACTCGCCAGATGAAAACTCATCCCCCGATGCTGTGATCGACATCCGATCAACCAACGGTCCACCGAACGAAATGTGAGGGCCACGCGAACCACCTTCAACACCTAGTGGTGAAGAATGAATTTGCATTTTCATTCAGACCAATGCTAAAAGACTCAACAAGTGGGCGGCAATATGCTAATGCTTCACTTTGATGTAAAAATCCAACGACTTGGGAATCATTTTAAAAATTACTCGTTCCAATGATTTTTTTTTTTGAGAGACAATATCTTTATACACGCTGCACTTTCAGAATTAAAACTTTAAAATACACACTGCATGAAAGATCACTTTCACAAATCCATAATAGTGGCACTTTAAGGACAGAAACCCTTGTGGCACCGAAGCCCAAACTACTGCATGTGTCTGGTTTTAGAACACAAGGTGACCCGATCAAGATCCGCCATTCACATTCTCCCAGGAGCTTCCGGCAGTATCGACGCTCACACTGTTCAGACGGCGAGCGGTCTGTGCTCTCCGAGGTCAAGTAAGTCCATTCTGAGCGGTCAAGAGGATGTTTTGTATCACACTCGCTGATCTCAGGTCAAATTCACTGTTATTGTCTTTCCTCTCACGTCTGTAGCTCTCGGACCGATCTGGTGCCTCCTCTCCCAGTTACCCGCACCGCAGACGTCCCCGGTTCCAGCTCGACCCCTGCACAGGTCAGACACACAACTAAATTATTTAAAGAAGGAGTTCACATAAAAAGGAAAATTTTAAAAAACATTTAATCACCCTCAAGGCCATACAAGAAGGTAGAGTTTGTTTTTCATCAGATTTGGTCAAATATAGCATTCCATCACTTGCTCACCAATGGATGTGAATGGGTGCCATCAGAATGAAAGACCAAACAGCTGATAAAAACACCACAGTATTCCACACTACTCCAGTCCATCAGTTAAAGTCTAAAAGAGACAAAAAGCTGTGTGTTTGTAAGAAAGATGATTTTAACTTCAAAATATAAATCAAAATCTAAAATAACGCTTTCTTCAGTGAAAAAAATGGTCTGGTCTGAATCAAGAGAGAAAAGAGAGAAATCTGCACAGATGGAAGCACTGTTTACAAGCCAAAACAGTCAAAAGAAGCTCTAAACAATGTGAGAGACAACAGGAGATGCATTTATACAGGAGGATAATAATGGTTTTGTTACTTTTTTGGACTAATTATTTACTTGAAATAAGCAAAATAATTTTCTGTTTGAAATGAGATTATTTTGCTTACCCCATTGACAGATTATTAACCTTGTTCTAAGCAAAAAGTTGATTACTTTTGACTTCTTTTTCTGAAAGGAAAATCTTTCTAGAAAAATTTTCTTGATATATTTTGGCTAGAAACAACATCATAAGATGTAACTGTTGGACTGGAGTAGTGTGGATTATTGTGATGTTTTTACTCTAATTCTGACGGCACCCATTTAGGATGCATTGGTGAGAAAGTGATGTAATATTACATTTATCCAAATGTGATGAAGAAACAAACTCATTTACTCAAAAGGTGAGTAAATGTTCTGCAAATGGGTTAACTAATCGCTTAAGTAGTCAACACTTTAATTGCTTATTTAAATATGAACCGTTAGAACAAGAGTCAGAGATTCATCTGATTTTACTCGGCACTGCACTGTTGTGTCCCTATTTTTGTTGCTTTCAGAAGAAGAAAGGCTCCAAAGACACTCTCTCAGAGAGCTCCGAGCAGGACACAAAAAGCACCGCCAAGGTGGTGAAGACCGTACACACATCTCGAGTGAAAACAGAGACGTGACCGTTTTTCACAGAAGGCGAACGGCAGGGTTGCCAGTGAAATGAAAAGTCAAGCTCTGGTGGAGCCTGTATGAAAACACTGAAGTTATCCAGATACATGGACACCCTCAATAAAAATACCAACCTCCTTTCTTCATAGTTCATACCATAAATCAGTGAAAATGCATTTCTTCACCAGTCTATGATTGCCTGTGTATCACACAAGCACACTGCAAACTTAGAAATTAGATTCATTTCCTACTGACAATCATATGAAGGATGGTGGACTGTCTGATATCGTAAACATCTCAAACACTTTTAAACACATTTCTACAGTATTAAACGTCTGTGAGCTCGAGCACCATGTTGGAATGATGGTAAACAGTGCTTGGTATTGTTATTATTATTATTATTATTATTGTTCGTTGTGTCCTCAGATTTTAGAGTCAGCCCTGCTGTAGGAAGTGTTGCTGCTGTATTTCTATTTTTGTTTTTGCACAATAATGTAGACTCTTGTAACTGTTTCAAAATCACTGTAGCTTAACTGGAAGCTCAAATTCTTGACTTCTAACAACTTCTTGTCAATAAATACATGATGTACCTGTTTGGTGGTCTGATCTGGTCTGGTTTAGGATGTTATCCTGTGTAATGACACTGCGGCCAGTAGAGGGAGACAGACAGCTTGCTTATTTGTGTTCTGAAGTCAGTGTAAGTGTTTTAAAAATTATTTACAGTCGCCTGACAGGAGCAGACCTCCTAGATCTTTTAGTGAACGAACCAAACTTAATGTTTTAATTAATTCGATTTTTGTCATGACTTTTATTATTTATCTATTCAGTTTACAAAACAACTAGTGCTGTCAAATGATTAATCGCGATTAATCGCATCCAAAATAAAAGTTTTTCTTTACATAATATATGTGTT
>JAUYWG010000044.1:17668735-17690606 GCA_034779775.1 Enteromius afrohamiltoni
AATGAATCTAAAATATATGAAAGTGTAATGTTTCTCAGTACATTACAGAAAATAATGAACTTTATCACAATATGCTACTTTTTTGAAAAGGACCTGTATATATTATCAATGCCAGTGCCATAGAAGAGCTTTTTGTGTCTAAATAGTTCCATAAAGATGCTTTAACATCTAAAGAACCCTTTTCATTTAGTGTACTTTATTTGTAAAATTTTCCCAAAAGCTGCTTTGTGGTGAAAGAAGGTTCATCAGATTATAAAAAGGTAAGAAAGAGATGCTTCTTTAAAGAACCTTTAACCTTTGATTCCAAAAATGGTTCTTCTATGGCATCGCTGTAAAGAACTGTTTAAAGCTCTTCTACTTTTAAGAGTGTATTGTCAGTATAAGTCCAACAAATGAACACTGCCAACATATATGAAGCAATTAGACTAACTCAACCCAAACTGAACAACACTATCCTTAAACCAGCCCCATAACCTAGTGACCCATAGATTGACTCCTAAATCAGTCAGATACTGGATCTCGGGGGTCAGCATCTTCTTGCAGAGCCCTTCATACTGTGGCTCGATGTCGCTTCTCAGGTTGTATCCTAGTATGGAAGGTTTCCCGACAGGCTGCCAGGGCTTCATGTGTCCATCCATGATATCCGCCGCCTCCACCGCTGCTCCACCTTCAATACAGATATCCTCCATCTCTGCGTTTCTCCTGCGCAGCTCCATCACCTGCTCCTCCATTCGGCTGCGACCGTAGTTCTCCACGAGCGCCCAGAAAGTGTTGTTAAAATGTCGATAAAGCCGCCAGTCAGCTCCGTTCCATTCCCGAGCTCGAGTCCTCAGTTCAGGGCTCATGGGAGACACAGACGAGACATTTCGAGTGTTGAGTTTAAAAAACAGCAAGTCGTCCATCTCCCAGCACAGAGCGTCTTTGAGCAGAATGAGTGACTCCTCGAAGTGGTCAGAAATTAAAACCAGCCGAAAGCGCTTTTCTATGTACTCTATGCTTTCTTGGATTCTTACGTCATCAGCTTCCAAGTTATTCTCGAAGCCGAAGTCGAAAAGCTGTAGATTCTTGAGGTAAAATGCATTGATTCCCTGTGGGTTGAAGTAGCGGTTTGGTTCATTGAGAAACTCCTCCAATTGGTTTCCTCCAGGGATTCTCCATGTTTGAGGCACGTAGGCTTTGTAGTAGTGAAACGAAGACTCGAAGAGCTCTGCCGGATCTCGCAGGATGGTGAAGAAGAAGGCATCCGCCGGGAGCAGCTTCTCCACTTCGGGAGCATTGAATCGCATGTGGTTGCACACGATGTTATAGCACAGGCCTGGCTGGTAGCCCTTCACTTGGGTTCGGAAGAAGCTCAAGGGGTAGAAGAAGTCGTTACGGCCGTCTGGGAGAGCGAACCTCAGCTGGTGCTTTTCTCCGAAGCGTAGGAGAATGTTCATCAGAGTGCTGCTGGCCGTCTTGTGGGTCTTCATGAACATCAGGTCGACTTTAGACGTGCAGGTCACGTCTGCTTTAAGACTTGGCTGTGAATTGTTGCGTACTTTGACGTTTGTTGCACAAGGGGCCAGAGAAACACTGAAAAGGCAGAAATCACAATCAGTGTCACAATCACTGAGGTTGTTGATTCAAAGTACATGCACCCTTAAAAATAAAGGTTTTTCTTTCTCTTTGGAGCTGCATAGATAAGATATCAAAAGCTTGTCCACACTTCCTAAAACGACTCGTTTAAACACGCCTCCACTTCTCTACGTTATAGAGTGGGTTTATTTTCAAACACCACCCTAATGTCTTCACAAAGAAAGAAGGCGGAGCTATTATTCTGTCTGTAGTGTTGCTGCGGGCGCCATGTTCTGGAGACGCTGTGTGTCGTTGTGAAAGTGCTTCCAAAAGAGGACACGACTAGAAATCAGTGTTAAGTTGTGTTTCCAACACTGCTCCAGAACAGTTGAACACAAATATCGGAGTGTGTTCAGCACGTTAACGATGTGACTGATTCCTGAAGCTGACAGAGCAGTCTATGCAAAAACAAGTAAAACACATACTTATTTGAATGTAACAAGCTTTTTTACTGTTTACCTCACCTGTGTGTAGGGAGAAGGGTTGATGTAGTCAAGCAGTAAAAAGCCATGATGCAAATCACCCCCCAAAACAGCTTTTGTATCAGTCGCTTGCCTCTATTCCCCATTTGATTCTCCTGGATCCTTCAAATCAGATCATACACAGACAAATTAGTTCCCTCTGTCTTAACCTGAGGCGACTTGCATAAACTGCTTAGACTAGTCTTACAGGTCAGCAGGGAAGCAGTGAATTCTTTGAATTTACTGTTTTTTTTTACTGTAAGTGGTTGCCATCAATTTATTTTAGCTTTACAATTTAGCTGACGTAATGTAAATGTAGCTCAAATTAATTCTTTCAACCACTTTCCTTTTTTTTTTTTAGTTTAGTATTTTTTTCAGTGTGTGGCAGGTATTTTGTAAGAGAGGAGCCCACAGCTGTCAGTCAGAGTGACCAGAAACAGCAAAACAATCACGTTTAACCAAAACTCACATTTTAGTCAATCAGTCCTTGTGCTGTGTCAAAAAAAGGTCCTAATTGCAGTATTGTCATCACTTCTGGGATTCAACTTGTTTTCTTTCAGTTAGCAAAGGTTTTGCATTTTATTTTGTAACGATTTGACCTATTGATGCATTTTTAGTTTCACTTTAAATTTTTTCTAGAATATCCATTTTGTCACAGTGTTTGAAAAAATTCCTAAAAATTTAATTTATTGTTAAAAATGTATTGTTATATCCTGTGTATGCAAAATAAAGTTTAGTCCATTGTGAAAACATTTACATGAAAAAGAAAATTTAAATTGAATTGAAAATAAACTACTGTAAAAGTCAGTCAGAGTTAATACCTGTCAGCTGACTGCTAGGCAGACTCGTTTTGAACATGTGCTTATTGAACTGTCCTCTGGGTCTTACATGACGTATTTGCTTTCTTGACCCGTTCGGCTACATGAGTATCATGATGCACTGTTGTGTAAATATAGTTTAAGAACTAGTTTGATGTATTTGTGTGCACATGTCTCAGTCGGTATTTGCACAGAAACAGCGTCTTATACTCTCTGTTTACAAAACAAGCAGACGCTCGCAAGGGTTTACGAGATCAGCTCCTGTTTCAAAGATTTCACTCCTGCCTTAATCTCCAAATTATAAACCCAGTGTTTACTGTATAAAGTGATGTCAGCGATGCATAAAATATGTGGACAAAAATAACCAAATGAAGGTATATTTTAGTTTATTTTAATATTTCAGTTTAGTTGATATATACTGTACCTGTATATATATATAGAGAGAGAGAGAGAGAGAGAGATTGATTTTTAGTAGTTTAGTTTTTCTTCGTTTTTTATTTGTATCAAATTTTTAATGAATGTTAATTTCAATAAATTTGTTTGTTATTTGAATACATCATGATAAACTAAATGAAAACTAGACATATCATGTGTTCCCAAAAAAGATATTTCCACAAAACATTAATAATAATATGATTTAACTTCAGTTATCATTATACTTAAATACATCTGTATTTATAATAATATCCTGTTGGCATGAGCTCATATGAGCCTTATGTGAATTTAAAGCCTGTAAATGAAAAATGCATCACATTATAAAACTAATACATTATTTGTAAAGTTTTCAGATTGATGTCATGTGCACTCTCAGCAATAAAAGGTACAAAAACCGTCCCTGAGGTGGTACCTTTTTATACTTTTCTACCTATTTGGTTCAAATATGTACACTTTAAAGTACTAATATGGACCATTTATGCACAAACATGTACCTTTTGAAAAGGTCCCGACCCAGTGATAGCTTTTGTACCTATATTTCTAAGAATATGCCTACCTGATCAGTCCTTGTTAAAGCAGGATGGCATGATCACGTTAATTCCCAAAACAAGCCCAGAGACGTCCCATCATGAGCTAAAAGAGCTCAGTCCTGTGCAGTATTGATATGATGGAGCTCTTATCCAGTCGTGGGAGCCTGTGTTACTGGTGCTCCCGTTTTCTGTGAACTGGGCGGGACGCTGATGTTTGTAGCTGATAAATGTGTCTGGATTGAGGGACAGAGGAACACACCCATCTGTGATTTAATAAGAGCACGAAGAGCTCAAGTTCACTGTTGACCTGTTTCACGTTTTATGAATCGTCTGATGTGGGCAATCCCTCTCGGAAACACACACACACACCCTGTTCATTTGCTCCCTTACGAAAAGAAGTGTACTCAAGTGTGCTATTAGTAACTTCTTTTAAACTTAAAGTATACTGTAGAGATATATATCAGAAATATATTTGAAATGAGTTACACTTGTGCTACTAGAATCCGTGTTTTCATTGTTATACAGCAGGGAGCGCTAGTACCGCGGAAGCCCGTTCTCACCACTGAATAAAACGTTTAAAGAGTTTATTGAGACTTTTTATTTCACAATTCTGACTTTTCTTCTCAGAATTGCGTGATACAAACTCGCAATTCTGGCTTTCTCGCAATTGCGAGTTCTAAAGTCTGAATTTTGTATCTCACACTTCTGACTTTATAACGTGCAATTCTGACTGTTTTATCTTGTTATTGTGACTTTGTATCTCACAATTCTATATAAGAGAATCTAAATGAAGTAGTGTATAAATTAACTTTTTACACACACACACACACACACGTATATATATTACATGAATATAAATATTTCTGTGTAAATATATATATATGTATATATGTGTGTGTGTGTGTGTGTGTGTGTGTATTTATATATGCATAATACACATATATACATACCCACAGTTAAATATAGGTTAGATTATTTTATATTAATCCAATCTCATTTTGTAAGTGCCCTTTCTTTGAATTGTTTGACTGCTGAAATGAGAATAGAGGAAAATATCACTGAATATGTGTTTCCTGCTAGCTATATTTGACATAATAAAACTTAAGGGCTCTATAACCGGGGTTTGTTTCTTTGAACTAGTTAAACTAGAGACTAGATATGTAAACTATCCAAAACTCGGTTAATCTTCAATAACCGGGGTTTGTTTCTTTGAACTAGTTAAACTAGAGACTAGATATGTAAACTATCCAAAACTCGGTTAATCTTCAAGTGAGCAAAACTGTATATTTATTTCCATCTGTTTTGTTGAAAGTATAATAACCCCAAGAAGTGTTTTTGTGCTGTATATGTGTATTTTGTACAGGTTTCAACCGTCGTCTGCAGTTGCTCGTCTTTGTCTGAAGGGGGCGGAAGTTTGTGTCACTTCCTGATCCGGGGAGGGGAAGCGCGTGCGCTGGGTAATCCTCGGTTTTTATCACGAGCTGCAAATTACAGAGGTAAATCGAACTATTAATTTGGCTTACATTTCATCTCTAACCACATTCGTGCTCGAGGAGAACGGCCGGCCTCGTTATTTGCTGGAGTTTGTTATTTTGCTTAGAGCAGCTTCTCAACAAAGAAGCTAACAGCTAGTATGCTAATATGGTTGTGTTGTATTGTTATTAAACACAAATATCACCGTTTTAGATTTCATTTGAGCCGGCCGCTATTTATATAACCTTAGTAGTGGGAATGAGCTGCTTTGGGTTAATATATTGAATGAAATAACGAACTAAATGCGTAAGATGAGATGTTAGCATTGGTTAGCAGCTCTCCTCTGATTTGCATTCGACTTCTTTTACTGAATGATCAAAGTCAGCTGAAAAAGTAGATTAAATATGAACAGGATGTAGTATTATATATTTAAACACACATTTGCATATGGTTTCTCTTTAGAAAGCCCGTATCAGAGGTTGATTTAGCAGTTATTTATTATTTCCAGTCTATTAAAATGTATGTTGCACGCCGTTTAACATATTAAAAGTCATTTTTCTAAGTCTTGTCATTTAATTACCATATATGACCCTGGACCATAGGGTTCAGTTTATTTTAAAGATTTATACGTACATTGATCTATGGATAAGACAATATTTAGCCGTGTAATTATTAAAAAAATCTGGAATCTGAGGGTGCAAAAAACACTAAAAATAAAATATTAACACAATTTCCCTTAAAGTTATAGTCAGCTATGCATTTTACTGATCAAAAGTTGTATTTTGATGTATTTACAGCAGGAAATGTTCAACACATCTTCATGGAACATGATCTTATTTAATATCCTAATGATTTTTGGCATAAAAGCCAAAATAGTGTAATGCTACAAATATGATTATATATACTGAGGTGATAATTGCCATACAGAATGATGCTAATTATGATTTTCAGACTAATAAATGAGTGCATGAGATGCTCAATTACTCAAATGTTTCGTGGTGGATTGGAGGCATCAGGCCCTTGTTCCTCGTCTGTCCCTCGTATATGTTCGTTTTAATTGATTGTCCTTGTTTCTAAGTTTTCAGACTGTGTTCCTGGAGGCTCCTATGCTGGCTTTCTTGAACTCGACATGTTCTGCGACCGCCAGAGTTTATAGAGTTGTAAATAGAGGCTTTTAGAAGGACGGACTAGAGTTTGGATGTTCTGAACGCCCTGACGCGGAAAACGCTCTATTTCCTCGAAGGCTGCAGGTCCAGCGGGATTCAAACCATGTCGGACGGACGTATCTACGTGGGAAACCTTCCCATGGACGTCCAGGAGAGGGACATTGAGGATCTCTTCTACAAATACGGAAAAATTCGGGATATTGAGCTGAAGAACAACAGAGGCACCATCCCGTTTGCCTTTGTGCGATTTGAGGACCCACGGTGAGTCGCGCGGCCTCCGAGAACACGGACGAGGCTTTTTCACGTGTAGAACGAAAATTAGGAGCACTTTCCTCTCTTCCTCTAGGGATGCGGAGGACGCCGTCTTTGGAAGGAATGGATATGGATTTGGAGACTGTAAGCTGCGTGTGGAATATCCACGATCTTCCGGATCCAAATTTAGTGGACCTGCGGGAGGAGGGCCGCGGGGACGGTTTGGGCCCCCAACGCGCAGATCTGAGTTTCGCGTTATTGTGACGGGTGAGTTAAGAGCTTTGAGGCTTGAACACCATAGAATAAAGTGATTTCAAATATCCTGATGATACTGCTTCAATAAATGATAAAGCAGAGGTGCTGTAGTTTAATAAATTAAAAATGTTATTTTAAAACTACAACAAAGCAGCAGTTCCCCTTTGTGTTTAGTTTATCTTGTAGTAAAATAACTAAAACTGGAACGAAGAAATGTATAGACATATTTAAAAACAACTGAAATGGTGAAAACGCACAAAAAATGTGTTTATAATATTAACAAGTTGCCAAGGCGACAGTTCTGATTCTCATTGAGTCTTGTAGTAAAATGTCTTAAACTGAAATAAAACTATGAATACATATTTAAAACCAGCAGAAATGGGTAAAACACACAAAAAAAGACAAACTTGTTAACTAAAACAGAAAATATAAGGCAAATTTTATGCAAAATATGAACTAGTTGCCAAGGCAACAGCTCTCATTTCCATTAAGTTGATGTTGTAGTGAAATAGAAGTGAATAAAAAGTGTTTTAAAAACACCTACAGTTACTAAAAACTAAAAGAAAATATAAAAGTACAATTTTAGTCAAAATATGTACACAAACCGTATTCGTACATCAGTGATACCAAAACATTTTAGCTACAGAGTGTTTTATAAGACATTTTGATCCTCTTCAGTTGATTATGGAGACGTAGACGGCTCAGATACTTTTTAAACATTTTAAGACAAATCATGGGTTTAGTGAATAAATAATGAAAGAAACTTGTGTCCGTTTATATAAATCAATGGATGTTTTTCCTGGAATGAGTGTATCTCAAATCAGTTTCATACGTTGCATATGAATATTTGTTCATTATTATAATTTTTTTATTTACCTTACTGATGACCTGTTACTCTAATGGATGTGAATGCTCGACGGTGCAACAGTGGGGTCATTTGTTTGCAGCACTTTCTGGTAGAAAACTTGAAGACTGTAGTATAATAAAGTGGCCCGTGCGCAGGTCTTCCTCCCACCGGCAGCTGGCAGGATCTGAAGGACCACATGCGGGAGGCTGGAGACGTGTGTTTTGCTGATGTGCAGCGTGACGGCGAGGGTGTAGTGGAGTTCCTCAGACGCGAGGACATGGAGTACGCCCTGAGACGCCTGGACAGCACAGAGTTCAGATCACACCAGGTCAGGGTCCCGCTCATTAAACAGAACTGATTCACTTCATCCCTCTGGGGGAGTTCATTGAAAAACAAATGCCTAAAAGTATTTATTGTTTAATCTCTAATTGCCCGTTATCTTCTCATGCATTAATGATTTCGGTTCCTGAGGGGAATTAATACACATTGATATTTTTGTTGATCAAATATGTGCCCCTGGAGCACGAAATCAGGCATCAGCAGCACAGGTATATTTGTAGCAATAGCCATCAATATTTGTTGGCGTTTTTGCCTTAGATACGATAGAGACAGGAAGTGAAGCAGAAGAGAGGGGGGGGTTGGTAAGAACTTTATTTGGACATCTTTGAAGGTGATTTTCTCAATATTCAGGTTTTTTTTTTTTTTTTTTTATCTTATATTGAAAAACTTTTTTTTTTTTTTTTTTTAAATATAGCGTAATGGAAAATTGATGTTTAATTCTCAATTTAAAAAACAGTTAAACCCACTAGTAAAAACATCTATGTGACCCTGGAGCACAAAACCAGTGTTATGTCACTGGGGTATGTTTGTAGCAACAGCCAAAAATGCATAGTTTGGGTCAAAATGATTGATTTAGTAAGGAAAGATCACGTTCCATGAAGATATTTAGTCAATTTCTTACTGAAAACATATTAAAACTAAATGTTTGATTAGTAATACGCATTGCTAAGATCATCATTTGAACAACTTTAAAAAAGTGACTTCCTCATCGTTTAGATTTTTCTGTACCCTGTAGTTGCATTTCGCTCAAATATTGCCCTATCCTAACAAATCAAACATAAATGGGACGCTTACTCATTCTTATTCAGCCTTCAGATCATGTATAAAGCTCAATTTCAGGAAATTAACACTTACGACTCGTTTTGTTGTCCAGGGTCACGTATATTTGGTCTTATATTTAAATAATTTTTGGTTTGACTGTATGTCCTATATCAGGGCTTCTCAGTCCTGGTCCTGGAGGTCCACTGTCCTGCAAATTTTAGCTCCAACCCCAATCAAACGCACCTGAACCGGCTAATTAAGATGTTCAGGATTACTTGTACGCTACAGGCAGGTGAGATTAATCAAGGTTGGAGCAAAACTTTGCAGGCCAGCGGACCTCCAGGACCTGGATTGAGAAGCCCTGTCCTATATAACTAAATGGGTCAAAGACAAATAGGGATTAAGCATAAAAACAGGTGTAAAACTGTTCTACGAACCCTAACCCATTTCCAAAGAATGTAAAAGTTTAATGTTTAATCTTATTTCAATTTAGTTTTTTGCAAAAAAATAAATATCTCCCTGATTTAAAGAATTCAGTGCAACAATCTTGTCAGGGATATTTACAACAAAAATCAGTCTTTGAAATAATTACTTTCGCTCCAAATACTAAATATACAAATACTTTAAATATGCCCCCCGAAGAAGCATGTTGTTTGAGTTCTTATTGTATTGCACTGAATGACAAATGTCTAGATTGTATTCTACAAAAACTTATCTGAAACCTTAAAAGTACACACTTTGCTTACATTTAATGAGCTTTCTATAGACATAAAATCACACACATATATATATGTGTGTGTGTGTGTGTGTGTGTCAAAACTTTTAAAAACTAAAAAGAAAGGTAGTTTTTATCACTGGTGTGTTTCTGATTATTGTTTGTGGTTCAGGGAGAGACGTCCTACATCAGAGTGATGGAGGAGCGAGGCACAAGCTGGGGTCGTTCACGCTCCCGCTCCAGGTCCCGAGGACGTTACTCACCACCCTACCAGAGCAGAGGGTCACCGCCGCCCCGTTACCGATCTCCCCAGCGTCACATGACCCGTCACAGCCCGCCCTCCCGTCGAGCCCCGCTCCAGCATCACAGCCCTCCACCGCGCCACTATCGATGAGCGGCCTGCTCTGCCGCCACACCCCTTTTCTTTCTCAATTTTGTAATTTACATTCCATTGTAGAAACCCAAATGGCCTTATTCACCGTTCAGTTCACGGAGAGCTTGCGAATATGTTAACGATCACGTGGAGGATGCTGCGTATGTCTACAGATGTGGTTATGATTGTGAAAGACCTGAAGATGAATAACCCGTTTTGTGATTATTGACAGGAGGCAACCGAATAAAGATGTGTTGTTTGTGATAAATCTGGTCCATTTCATAGACATTGACTGTTTTATTGTTTTTTATGATTTGAATAAAAGGCTGAAGTTTTAAAAAATATATATATTTCTTTGAATCTCCCCATGTGATTTTTCTCTCTTTTTTTTTTTTTTTTTGTTTTCTGGTTTTGTATCATGTGATGATTGTATGCTTCTTTTTTTCCAATTAAAGCATTGAATCAAAGTTGCTCTGTATCGAGTCATTTTTACAAATGGGTTTTGCAGGAATAATGGAAGTAATAACAGCAAATCTGGAAATAGTTTAAAAAATGAAGTCTGATTTATCAGGAATAAAATTGCTTGTCATTTCACAGTGTAGTGTGATATAACATTTGAATATGTGCATGAATTTTCTATAGCAGCTAATGTTTTTAACATGTTCTTATTAAAAGCATGGCCCATATTCAGGTTAATTGGCACGAAATAATTTTAATTTGTCCATTAGTTTAATTGTTCCATTAGTGTGATAGACCAATTCATGACCTGATGTAATCGGGTTCCAATAATATTGGCTATTGTGATTCGACGTGAATGATTTGTTTGACCAATCAGCGCTCGCCAACGACTGAGAAGTCCAATCAATTTAAAGAAGGCGTGGCTTTACTTCATTTCAAATTTCAGCTTTAACAGTCAAAGACATATTTCTGCCAAAAAAAGCAAGGTAGGACTTGACTATTGTTTTGTAATATAAATGTTAAACAGCTTAAAGTCAAGTTAGCGCATTTCAAAGTTTTGAGTGTTAAATATAGGCTGAATTCACGCTAACTGAATGTGAACATTGTCTGTTTGCTCGAAGCAAAAACGCCTCTGCCGCTTTAAATTCTCAAGCGCGTGATTACAGGATTGATTCTGATTGGTTGTTAATGTGTCTATCGTTCATCAGCTGGAAAGGGATTCCAACGCTGTCGTATCGATGTGCCTTTATGGTTATTGTTGTAGTGTGGACGCTGCTCTTCTTTAACATTGAGAATATTTTGAATTATACTTATGCAAAAACTCTATGATACAGTTCGACTCGCAGACCTTTCCCGATCTCTCTGTTCTGCTTCACTTCCTGTCAACACTGAGCTATCCTATCAAATAAAGGCAAAATAATAATTTAAAAAAAAAGAAAAAAAACCTCTGGATGCTTTGTGCCCCGCCCACCTCATATCATTCCATAAAACACAGAAGCTCTGCAAATAAATAAAACGTAACACTTTTAATGATATTATTAGATGACTTGTTAAATGCATTAAAACAATTGGTATTGGTTTGTAAAATGTGTTTTATGCACATTTGGGTTGTTTTTGTTGCGTTTACAGCGTTTTGGTTCAGTTGACTTTGAAAGGCTTCCTTACGGCCTTGAGGCCCTTTGGACACTTTGTGGAAGCAGTTGTTCTTAATGTTGGCTTGCAATGAAAAATAATAAAAGTAAACAAATCACCTGCTCAGACATTGTGCCACATAAACCTATTCTGAGAAAAGCTGAAAACTACAGAAGCTTGATTCTGACTATATAAATAGTGTAATTGCGATTTATTTCAAGTCAGGCTTTCTTTTTCCCCCAATCCAATTCAGAGCAAAGAGTCTGCTCTTTGAGAAAAGGTTTACTTATGAGATTCAAATTCAGAATTATTTAAGAAAATTGTAAGATGCAAGAAGTTTATAACTCCGAAATGTAAAAAGAAAATGTGGGGGAGCTACTTGAAATTGAGAAAAACTAAAAAAAAAAACAAAAAGTCAGAATTGTAAGGAAGATGATGCAAAATGTAAATTCAAGAAGAAAAAAAAATGGTGAAGGATAAACTTGCAATTGTGAAATGAACAAAAAATGTAAAAAAAAAAAAAAAATCAGGAAACAACGTTTTGATTATCTTTTTAATTTTTGTTTCCTTCATTACAGAAACAAGCTTCCGTAGAAAACACCTGGCAACCCAAACACAATGCACGCATGCACAAGACATTCCCTGCATGTTTAGAAAGCTGACAGCTCAAACATGCCCCTCTCTAATAACGACTCATTAACAGGCAAAGCACTGCATGTACAGATTAGTCTCAATAGTTAGTGTCCATCGGAGGGTCATCGATGCAGTCCTGATGATGGCAACACATCTGCCCTAGTCCATATATAATAAAAGCAAGCCATCAGCTGTCCGCTTTCTCTCTGTTTGGCCCCATGAACTCCACACCTTCTATAGGGATGTCCTTCTCCTTGATGGCTTTCTGTAAGTAAACACGAGAGCGTCGGTGATTGACAGCAGACTGTATAGACGCTAAACTGCTGCAAGCCAGGACACTAGATGTTCAGACACAGCCATACGCGTTTTCTCCATCCGTCCACCTCCGAGGGATGATTTACATACTTATAACGTTCGTATGCGTGTTTATAGATATATGCAGTGCCTTACCTTAACACACGTGTGGTATTTGTTAAATAATTCGCTGCACGGATCCGCGCTCCGATCTCCCTTAAGGAACTTCTCGGCGAACCAGCGGTTAAAGCACTGGTCATATTCGCGCTTGAGCTCCGTGCAGCCCTCGCCGACGCTGTTCATCTTCACACCCGCCCCAAACACCGCGGATTGGGGCTTCAGTGTCGGGTTGTGTCCGCGGAGAGCTCCCCGTTTATTCCGTGAACTCGCTTGACTTTGCGGGTGTCACGTGGTCCCCCGTGGCGCACGATGATGTCGTCAGCAACGTGCGTTTAAAAGTCCCAAGGACAAAACGGGGCTCGGCCAAATAATGGTGGAAATAAAATGATGAAATGAATAGAAACGTTGGTAAGAAAACCAACAATAAACGGAAAAAAGCAGTGAACTATTTTTAAGGTTTAGATGATTCTGAGTTAATAAAATAAATAAATAGAAAAAGATTAGTTCAATATTTACTGAAGAAACAGGACCATTTCCTTAATAATAACAATAACGAAAACAAAATGCTGGAAATTTTTACTGTTGGGAAAAAATTGTTTTAGACTATTGTTAACCAAATTAATAATAATTAAATAAATACTTAAAAATAAAACCATGAACAAAAATATAAATGTGCAAAAAAAAAAGATTACAATAAATATTTTAATTGTTATTATGAATGTGTACATTATTATTATCATTTTTTTTAATCTAATAATTGGTATTAGTAATTGGCTGAACCATTTCATTTAATAAAATGCATAAATAAACAGTTAATTAAAAACTAGCAAATGTTAATAGGATTAGGACAATAAGGACAATATTTGCTAAAGAAGCAGAGGCATTTCAGCTGTATAATAAATAGTTAAAATATAGAGGTGCTGAAAATCAGTATTTACTGATGGCTAGAGCGTTCATTATTGTATATCTGATTTGTCATCTTAAAAATATATAATTGTTTGCATAATAAAAAAACACAACAAATAGATGCGTTTCGTACTTCACAAAACAGCACACAAAATATTAACAGAAATGCATAAGATTCCTACTCATGTAAATGCGAGTTAAAATGTTAACAATGTGGTCTTATCATGTTGTTATATGTTATGCATAAGAGTTTAATTAGTCTCATATTTAGAATGTCATTATAGGTTAATTATTAAATAGATATATTATTAATAGATTAATATATACACACTTTCCCTCCAGTTAAAGCACAATTCACCAGAAAAACAGTCAACACATATATTTATTAAATATTATAATACAGATTATATTATATGCAGCACACAGTTCTGACAATATACTATGTAGTTATACAGAGTACAATAAAAATATATAGGTTTCCAATACATTTTCAACAAATCTTTAGTGTCTGTCATTGTCAGTCGTTCGTGTCACTGAGGCTGCGAGCTGAATACATCAATTTTTACAATTCACACGTCCAACATTTGTAGATATTGTTATATTATGAGCTACATACAGCGGCATTCTGTGTAAGCTAATGTTACAGAGCATAAACAGCGATACATATGGCAGATATGACGGGGAGTTAGTGTCAATAACACTGGCACTTCAGCCGATCGCTCTCCATTACAGCAGGTCACTACAATCACATCAGATCCAACAAGTGCTTAAAGTTTGCGTCACCTTACAAAAGTTTGGCTGCTGGTAGAAGAGCACATCTGTACACACACACACACACACACACACACTTACACATGTCTATATGGCAGATATCAGATATACGTGAACATCAGCACACACATCCCTGAACAGAGAAACTTAAGGCAAAAAGATCAATACGCATGAAACTCTGTCTGGTGATTGATTGTTTTTACAGTAAAGTAGCTTCACTGAGTGAGGTACGTCATTGTGTAGCAGCTCAACAGATTATCTGAGTGATGGAAACGTGATGGGAATCAGTCAATGAGCCTCATTTCACTCCAAAATCAAAAGGAAGAAATGAACCTGTTTCGCTTTCTGCATAAAGGAAATTCAGCCTATTTCTAAGACCATTTCATCACATTCTAACTAAAATCATTTACATTTATGCAAACAAACATGCTTAATTCTGAATAGTCCTAAAAATAGAATGCAAATATAATTTCCTATTTTTCCATTGCATTTAAAAGTGAAAATTATTTTAAAGACCATTTCTTGACAAATAAGCACAATTTATCACCAAATAAATAAAATGTAAATGTTCATTACTGTAATGAGGCAATATACTGTATACGCGCAAAAAAAATATTACAATAATGATTTACAAAAACTTTGCAAACATGCAAAAATATTAGTGGTCTTAAAAATAGAATGTAAATTTAATTTAGATTTTTTTTTTTTACTTATTTACAAATGAAATATAAGGGGGAAAAAAAACATAAATGCCTACTTTTTAAGACCATTTCGAGCCATTAAGACCATATATATATTACACACACACATCATGGTAGTATTTATTGTACTTCCCTTAATTTATTTAAATAAATAAAAATGTAAAAAGCATTACAATTATGATTTACTAAATTTTCACAAATATTCAGACATGTTAATGGCTCCAAATGATAATTGCATTCTATTTTTCTTATTTTTTTCCTTTGAATTTGAAGGTGAAATATGAGGTCACTTTCTTCCCTGACGCAAACAGGTGCCGTCTCTTTTTCTGTGCAAACATCATGAAGTGACGTGTGAAGTATGCTAAACATCTGCAGTAATGATTATGTCTTAATTTTCACACATTTAAAAAATAAATAAATATACAGCATTATTTGTAATACTTTGTGCTTTTAGAAAATCTGTCTTAGAAAGGGTGCATGCCATCCCTGCCATTCATAGATCATCTTTATATATTTAATTGCCATTTGTTTACATCTGCATCCTCGTATAAAACTACCCTACTTTCTTTTTTTTACTATAATATCTCTTAATCTCTCATATATTCTCAGTCATCATTACTCCTGCAGACCCCACAAAATCAGTTTAGTTTTGAGTCCATAACTAAATAAGCGTTATGTATTTTTGGCCGGTCAGATGAGTGATTTGTCCCGCCCCCAACTTCCCATTTCAATATGCATTCGCTATAAATTAATCTCAAATATAATCATGTTAAGTCTGGGCAGATGACAATAACACTAGTTTGGCATTTACTTGAGCTGAGGGTTTGTTGAATGACACTGAGCATCTTCAGATAGCTAATGGAAGTGACTTCACTTGTTCTCTATCAGGATCTGGACCTTGTGCACCAGCTCTCGAGCCATAACCAGCAGCTTCGGGACGTCATGACGCTCGGCCATTTCTACATCAGGACACACAGAACATCACATCACACCGGCTCTGATTCGTCATGGCTGCTCAGAACTTTTTTATTTTTTAACTAGTCAACTTGTAAATGTAACTACAACAGGATACACTTTTCTTTAGTAACCCCCTAGTTAAAGATAATTATTACAAGTGCAAGTGAAGCTATGGAAGCCGTTTCCACCACTGAAAAAAAATATTGTGGACTTTTTATCTTAATTTAGACTTTTTTTTTTGTTTTTTGTTTTTTTTAACTGCATGATACAAACTTGATATTCAGACTTTTTTTCTCTGAATTGTGATATGTAAACTCGCAATTGCGAAAAAAAAAAAAGTCGGAAATTGTGAGAGATTCAAAATTGCGAGAAAGTCAGAATTGCGTGATATAAACTCGTAATAGTGAGTTATAACGTAATAATTGTGAGTTATAACATCTTAATGCTGAGATATAAAGTCATAATTGCAGGTTAGAAAGTCATAATTGCGAGATATAACATCATAATTACGAGAAAGTTGCGTGATTTAAATTCCTACTAGTGAGTTGTAAATTAAAAATAGCGAGTTATAACGTAATAATTGCGAGATATAAAGTCATAATTGTGAGGTATAAAGTCATAAGTGCACGTTAGAAAGTCAGAATTACGAGATATAACGTCATAATTGCGAGAAAGTCATAATTGTGTTATATAAACTCGCAATAGTGAGTTGTAAATTGAAAATTGCGAATTATAGCATAATAATTGCGAGATATAACATCATAATTGTGAGAAAGTTGCGTCACATAAACTCTAAAGTTCTAAAGTCAGAATTGCGAAACAGAAAATCTAAATTGCGATTGCAATTTCAATTCTGAGAAGTCTTTTTTTTTTTTTTTTTTGCTCAAAATTTGACTTTATAACTTGCAATTGCAAGTTTATATCTCACAATTCTTCAGAATTGTGAGTTTGTTCTGTTAAGTAATTCTGATTAAAGTCAGAATTGTGAGATAAAAAGTTGCAATACTAGGGCTGGGCAATATATCGCACAATACATTCATGCGCATCTCCTCAGTAAAGCCGGTTCTTTGATTAGCGGTAAACCTCCATCACCTGTTTTCAAATGGAGCAGCAGTTAATACACATTGCGTAGCTTGTCAGTGATCTACGGCTCTATCGCATTCAGTTTGCGCATTCAGTTGCGGTTGCATCTATTATAGCGTCTCATGCATGAAAGGCTTTCTAAATACACACCACTTAAGTTAAAAGAAGTTCACTCTCATCTTGCGTTCAGTTTCGAAAAATAACATTTCTAAAAAATAAAATCGGGAAAAAATCTTGAATTCAAATTCATCTATAAAATTGTAACCCAACGCTACTGCTCAGTGATTGGTCAGTCGGCTCACCGTTGAAGAACTTGATGATGTCAGTGAAGTCCATGTTGTTCTCCAGGATGATGTTGCGGTAGAGCTCCACCAGCGCCAGAGCGATGAACAGCACAAAGTGCTCCGAGGAGGCGAACCGCGCAGCCCAGATAGTCTCCCACACCGAGAACACGTCGTCGTACACCATTTCTGAAAGAGAGGTGAACAACAGCACTCACTCAACTGTGCACCGCCGGGGAAACCAAAACAAAAAAATTCTACACCACTAGGTACCGCTTTTGGAGCATTAAAAGCATCGAAAAAATTAATTATAAAAATAAATGCATATTATAAGGAAATTAAAGTGTTTATAGAATTTTGTCTTTTGTTTTTCAGTATAAACTAGATGCAAAATGTACTCACCTCTCTTGAAGTCCAGGAGGAACCAGCGGTAGCAGAAGTAGAAGTGTGTGTAATCGCCGTTCTGCTGCATCAGCTCAAACAGCTCCGAGTCCAGAATCTGAAGAAGAGGTGTGACACAATCACAACATGAGACACATACACACACCGAGACTAAAACATCAGCAGTATGTGTTCAATAGTGCGTGCAAACCTGGATGAGGGAGCGCATGTTGGCGAAGTGTGTGTCCATGGCTCCTCCGTGAGGGAAGTTCTGGTTCATTCGTTTCATGAGCTCAGTGAAGCAGCTGAAGGCCATGGCCTCTGAGTTACAGTCAAAGATCAATCAGAAACAAATAATCATTGGCAATATAAAACACAATCACAAATCAGTGTTTTTTCTGTGGTCAAGGGGTATTTTAAGGTGTCTGCAAAACCTTTAATAATTTTATTAAATGTAAGCAACAGCAACACGAGAAATACAATATTCACAATAACTCATTTGTCCAATCAGATTTTTAATAACGGAGTAATGGAGTAAATATGTTAAACTTACCATCATCCAGGATGACTAGCAGGGGCGCTAGTAAATCACACATTCCCTGGACGTATCCAATGTCAAGGTGCTGCCAAACATAACTTAAAACGCATACACACAAAAAGATCCATTTATTCCTCTTACTTTTATATTTGGAAAATTATACATTTAATTCAACAAGAATGCATCTAAAGTGCCAGTAAAGATAAATATAATGTTACAAAAAAAATGTTTTCAAATAAATGCTGTAAAGGTGTTAACCAAAAGCCAAACAATGCCAGCGTATTGTGAGGCCTCAAGTAGGAGGTCCTGACAGCGTCCGTCTTTAGCTATAAGGTCTGGTCACACAAACAGTGTTGCCAGATTGGATTTCCAGCCCAAAAGCTCACAAATACCTGCCCAAAAACCGCCCAAATTTTTAACTATCAATATAATGTGATCGAATGCAAATCAAGGTTCATAAACGGCATTTTTAACACTATAAACAAAATTATGATGACAAAACAATATAAACATAATGCTAGATAAATCGAAGAAAATGGATTAAAGAGAAATATGAAAAATATGCAAGCAGCAGACACTGTCAACTAAGGCAATAAAAACAAAAAATACGGTGCCCTCGAAAAAACTGTATCATTTTCAATGTCAACTGTCAGAGTTTTACTGCAAAAAATATTGTTGAGTGACTGGTTGGATGCGGCATGTACACTTGGGCTTGTATGTTAACTAATTAGTCTATATTATTCATATGTTTGAAAACCGCCCAAATTTTGTCCACCCGCCAAAGCCAATATTTACCCGCACATAGAAGTTGAAAACCGTCCAATCTGGCAACACTGCGCACACATTAATTTGGGTTAAGATTCAGAAGACGGCTTTGCTACACTACTTTCTTGAACAAACTCTTTTTCCCTTTGACTTTGATCAAGCTTACTTATTTTATGTATTAGAGAAGTCTGCTCACCAAATGGCGAGCCATTAAAACTATACAGAGGAATCTAATAACGGAATATAAATGAAAATATTTATTTTACCTGCACATGATGTTGCGCAGTTTCTCCAGGTTGGCCGGGGTAAAATACCAGTAGTTTCTGTCACATCTCTGGACATCTTTATCAATGCGGTGCAGATTAAGTGTGTACAGGTCCACCAGCTCCTGCTGCAGAAGAAACCAGAAAACAACAAAAACCTTTGAAGATCACACACAGTTACAGGAACAGTAGCAGTAACACAACTGTCCTATAGTAATCTAATCTAATCTAATCTAATCTATATTAAACTAAAAATTAAACCACATTTGTGCTATACCGAGTAGGTGGTCCCGATAGACGACACTGGAGATGCGATGTCGTTCTTGTCTCCGGTGACAGCTAGCGAGTCTGGTTTGGGGAATGAGCTGTCCATCTCGGGTTCCTCCTCGGAGAGCGCTGAGTCTGTTCCCTCCGGACTGGTGTTGACACTGGGCTCCATGCAGAGCTCCAGAGCTGGCGTTTCTGGTGCCACAGGACGAGCCAGAGTCAGAGGCGTCCTGGACACGCCACTCTCCGAGGACATATAAACCACAGAGGAAGCGATCTCCTCCATTTCCAGTGCCGAGGGAGAATCGTCGGACATGTCCGAAGATTGTTTGGATAGGGATGTAATGGGCCCGCAGCTCTCTGACTCTGATTCGGTGATCTGTTTGATTATGGATCGACTGGCGTCCCAGCTGAACATTTGCGCTATGACAGCGCCTTCAATTGAGGTTCGTATCACATTCTGTTCTTCAGATGAACATTCAGATTTGTTTTCATCTGTTTCAGATATTTCCATAACATCCAGCAATGGCTGTGGATCAAATATGGCATCTTGGCCTTTATCCATTTTCAAATGAACTTCTAAATCTGCCACCTTGTGTGTTTCTGTCTTAGATGTTTCTTCTGCATTTAAAATCTGAGCCTTGGTTTCTCCCGAATTCAAAATCTGGGCCTTGTCTTCTCCCGAATTCAAAATCGGAGCCTTGTCTTCTCCCGAATTCAAAATCGGAGCCTTGTCTTCTCCCGAATTCAAAATCGGGGCCTTGTCTTCTCCCGAATTCAAAATCGGGGCCTTGTCCTTTTCTGAATTCAAAATCTGAGCCTTGTCTTCTCCCGAATTCAAAATCTGGGCCTTGTCTTCTCCCGAATTCAAAACCTCCGCCTTGTCTTCTCCCGAATTCAAAATCTCCGCCTTGTCTTCTCCCGAATTCAAAATCTCCGTCTTGTCTTCTCCCGAATTCAAAATCTGAGCCTTGTCTTCTCCCGAATTCAAAATCTGAGCCTTGTCTTCTCCCGAATTCAAAATCTGCGCCTTGTCTTCTCCCGAATTCAAAATCTGAGCCTTGTCTTCTCCCGAATTCAAAATCGGGGCTTTGTCCTTTTCTGAATTCAAAATCTGCTCCTTGTTTTCTCCTGAATTCAAAATCTGCTCCTTGTTTTCTCCTGAATTCAAAATCTGGGCCTTGTCTTCTCCTGAATTCAAAATCTGGGCCTTGTCTTCTCCCGAATTCAAAATCGGGGCTTTGTCCTTTTCTGAATTCAAAATCTGAGCCTTGGCTTCTCCCGAATTCAAAATCTGGGCCTTGGCTTCTCCCGAATTCAAAATCTGGGCCTTGGCTTCTCCCAAATTCAAAATCTGCGCCTTGTCTTCTCCCGAATTCAAAATCTGCGCCTTGTCTTCTCCCGAATTCAAAATCTGAGCCTTGTCTTCTCCCGAATTCAAAATCGGGGCTTTGTCCTTTTCTGAATTCAAAATCTGCTCCTTGTTTTCTCCCGAATTCAAAACCAGGGCTTTGTCCTTTTCTGAATTTAAAATTTGGGCCTTGTCTTCTCCTGAATTCAAAGTCTGGGCTTTGTCTTCTTTGACCGTGTTCTGAGCAGTGTGGCAGTTTTCCGCTCGCTCCTCTTTGGTCTTCTCATCAGTCGGGTCTCCTGGCTCTGGCTCTCGGCCTGTAGTTTTGGGGCCCGACTCTTGCGTTGACGTGTCCTCTGTGCTGGGAGAGCAGTCTGAGAGTGCCGAGGTCACAGAGAAGTTACGGGACGACGGGTGTCCAGAGTCTGGAGAACTGGTGCAGTTGGGCAGAGTGCCGTTTGGGATTTTGGGCTGCGGTTTCTCGTCTTTGGGTTTGGGCTCAGATTCGATCGGGTCCACCTCGTCTACAGAGCCGAACACCTGCATATGGAGACATAGACAGAAGGAGGAAACTCAACTTCAGACCAGCTCAGTCATGTAGGATTTATGAATTGAGTTTCACAAATATCAGGTTATGATATTACTGGTTTATAATTATTTTTGGTGAAAATGTAAAATTATGATAATTTATGAAAAACTAATATTTTTTTAATTGAAGTGTGTGTGTGTTTGTGTGTATATATATATATATATATTAGATTTGTGAATTATGAAATATTGGGTTATGATATTATTGGTTAACATTTATTTTATCCCTGCTCACATATTATTTTATAAATAGTTCTATTATTAACACAATTTTGAAAGATTAAGACACTTTTGAGAGACATAAAAAAACAAGTTAAATATAATTATTACATTTGATATATA
>JAUYWG010000044.1:17713010-17736432 GCA_034779775.1 Enteromius afrohamiltoni
CTGTATGTGTGTGTGTTCCTGGTGTTTAAAATAAACACAGCATCAACACATATATTATGTAAAGAAAAACTTTTATTATGGATGCGATTAATCGCGATTAATCATTTGACAGCACTGGTTTATATATATATATATATTTTTTTTTTTGTATAAATATTTACATAGCTATGTTTATATAATAATATATTGTATGTATTAATGCATTTTTTCTCTTGCTTTTTTTAATATTTTATGTATAGAATTGATTTAAAAAATGCTATAGTGATAATTATGAACGTTTAATTAAAAAGAAAAACATACAAATGGTTGAGTAATAATTGTAAAAAATGTGACCGATTCTTGAAACTATTTGAGGATATTTTGAGTCAACCAACTGTTTCTGTTTGTAACAGGTATTTTCCAGCCTCACATCCACTTCCTGTTAGTGTTGGCCACACCGGTGGATGTTGTGATCCTGGGCTTGAGCTTCCCAAAAGCCCACACAGGTGAGTGTCATGTTCAGATGTGATCGAATCAACACGTGCGTGAGGATTGATTCTCGGTCTGCGTTCGTGTGTCTCAGGCCTGAACGACAGCATGTCAGGAGCCATGCAGCTGTTGCCGGATCCTCTCTACTCCATCCCCACGGATAACACCTACCTGCTGGCCATCACCTCCACGGACGTGGGCCGCATCTTCATGGCGGGAAAAGACGGCTGTCTGTACGAGATCGCCTACCAGGCCGAAGCGGGCTGGTTCAGTCAGCGCTGCAGGAAGATCAACCACTCCAAGAGCAGCCTGTCCTTCCTCATCCCTTCACTGCTGCAGTTCTCCTTCTCTGAGGACGGTGAGATAAGAATAATTATAAAGACGAGTGTGTTATTATGCTATCTTAAGTGCTTCTAAAGTTTCTGATGTGATGTGTGATAGAAATTAAACTTTTTCAATAAGTCTTTTTTTTCCTTTTGAGTCAAATTCTTCCATTTAATCTGTAAAAATCTAAATAATTAGACATCTGGGCTGTTACCAACAAAACAGTATCAACAAAATTCATCTTGGCAATGCAGAGAAACACACTTTTTATGTATTTACACACTGCTAAAGGAGAAACTTGATGCATTTAAACTGTGTTTTGATATATTTTTATTACATGTCTGATATTTGAAACTATTTAAATCATTAAAAAGACACTTTGAATTTGAAACGAAGCCACCAGTAGGTGGCAGCAAGTTACTGTTAATAAGTGAATCCTTTAATCGGTCGATTAATGTAGGAATGAAACACTGTGATGTTGTTCAGAGATAACGTCAAATAGCAGATCATTAAAACAACAGTTACTGTTGGAGATGATATGTATTACACACCCATATGTTGTAAGCCCAGCCGAATGTCTCACTTGAAATCTTGTGGTTTCTTTCAGATCCGGTTGTACAAATAGCTGCCGATAATTCAAGGAACATTTTGTACACTCGTTCAGAGAAGGGTGTCCTGCAGGTGGGTGTCTGGACACTGAACCAGAGACTGGTGTTTGATGGGGTTTAATGTGATGTTTGTGTGTCAGGTGTATGATCTTGGCGCTGATGGGCAGGGAATGAGTCGAGTCGCTGCCATGTCTCAGAGCTCCATCGTCTCAGCGGCTGGAAACATCGCCAGGTACTGCTCGGCTTTCTGTGCACTTACAGAAAATAGATTTAGGCTGATAAGATGAGTAACCTTTTGATATTATATGTGCTGTATTTATTTCAATTATTGAAAATCTAAATCAAGTATTCATTTGCTTTTATTTGGCATTTAATTTTTTTAGTAATAAATAAATTATCATTATTAATAATAGTATTGTTTTATTATAAAAAGTCATTTTGTTGAATGCATTTAAAGAATTACATGATATATTTTGTTAGACCAAACAAATGTACTGTTATTATCATTAATAAAATAAGTTATTACTAACTTAGGATGCTAACGTTGGTCAGTGCCAATATGGTCACCAATATATTGTTTTAATTCATAATCAAATTTATTATATGAACAATTATATAAATTTTTAAAATAGCATTATCTTTAATGAAAACATTAATTTAAATGAACATATTATGCACTTCTGGTTTTTTGAAGTAAAAAAAAAAATTATAATTGCTATTATTAACGTTATACGTATTTTATTGTGAAAATATTATTAGTAATAAATTCCATCGAGATGCCTTCTTTCATTAATAATAAATCATCTTTAAATTTAAAAAGGATTAAAATGATCATGTTTAGTTTAATGCAGTGTGATGCATTTTTCTTCTGGCGTCATGCATGTCTTGGCCTGTTTTTCAGGACGATCGACCGCTCCGTGTTCAAACCCATCGTTCAGATCGCAGTCATCGATCGCTCCGAGTCGTCAGACTGTCAGCTGCTGGCCGTCACTCATGCTGGTATGATTTAGAAACGGACACTATAATGAATCCTGGGTCTGTAAGTCCTCTGAGTTGTTTCTGTGTGTCGTTCAGGTGTGCGTCTTTACTTCAGCACCATCCCTTTTGCTCCTCCAAACTCCAAACACCTCTCCGCTCGGCCCGGCATGCTGGCGCTGGTTCATGTGCGTCTGCCGCCCGGCTTCTCTGCATCCTCCACCCTCCAGAAACCGGCCAAAATTCACAAGGCTCTCTACAGTAAAGGAGTTCTGCTGATGGCTGCGTCTGAGGCAGAAGACAGCGACGTTCTGTGGTGCATCAACCATGATTCCTTCCCCTTTAAAAAGCCCCTCATGGAAGCTCAGGTCAAAGATCTTATTTCCTCTACCTCTCGGGCTGCTCGCTTGTTTCTTGTTTAGTTTCCACCATGGAATATCTCAATCTTATCTCAATTCTGACTTTTTTTCCCGTACAGCTCTGAGTTTATATTCTATAGTTCACACAGTTTATGAAACTGTATCTCTTGGAATTTGTCCAGTTTTAAATGAATATATCAAAGCACATGAACTGATCTGACAATCATGTTGAGTGTTATTTCACGGCAACCAGTCAAAATAAATGTTTGGTTTAACTTGAAATTGTAACACATATATTATTATTGTACAGTAGAATGTGTCTCAGTCTAATAGTAATCCTAATAATAATTGTTGTAAAGAAAAATCACACAGTTTTTCATCCATGTTTTTAATTTTAACAGCAAGCATCTGTTATGCAGCACTTTGCTTGCCAGAAAATTAAAGGGTTTGTTTAGTTGACTAAAAGGTGATTTATTTATTTATTTTTATTTCCATTTAATTGCCAGGAAAATGTAAATACTTAACGCTAAATTTCTGGAGAGGGAAAAAAAAATCATAGTTTTATAAAAATACAATTATCATCATTTTAATTAGATGCTTTTTTTTTTTTTTTACTAAAAACAGTTTAGCATTTAAATTAATTAAACTTAATGAAATTAATTTCTTGAAATTAAAAATGAAACAATTATAATGACATTTTGTAAATAAAACAAAAACAAAACTTTTTTTGTGTTGTGTTAAAATGTTAATAAATTGCTATATTGTGTGACTTTCCTGATTTTAAATAATTAGACATAGTTTTTGATTACTAAAATTCTATTAATCCATTATAGTCATTAAATATGAAAATGGAGGGAAAAAAATAATGGGGGTTAAAAAAATAATATACTACTGAAATTAGGTAAAAATGTTAGGCTGTTATAGTTGACCACACACTGATGTCTGTGTTTATTTGGCTTGTCGTCCAGATGATGGTGAATGTTGACGGTCACTCGTGGGCTCTGTGTGCCATCGAGGAAACCAGATCTCCCAGAATCCTCACTCCGCTCAATAAAGAGCTCATTCCGCTCACAGACTCTCCTCTAGTCGTTCAGCAGCACAGCGTCCCGCCGCAGAAGTTTGTTCTCCTGTCCGCTCAGGTATGACCGAGCCTCTGGTGGTGATGTTCTCTGTGTTGTTCTCCTCTCACGGTGTGTGTTCTCCCATCTTCAGGGGAGTCACATCTTCCACAAGCTGCGTCCGGTGGATCAGCTGCGCCACCTGCTGGTGAGCAGCGCCGGAGGAGAGAGCGAGGACATCGAGAGGTTCTTCAAGCTCCACGGGGTGAGTCACGTCATGCTTGAACAGTAAAATGTTTGTTAATACATTTAACTAGTGTTAACAAATAACTCTTTATTGTAAAGTGTTACTGGAAGTTTTGTATAATTGTATGAGATTTCAATTTGTGCATGCTTTTTGATTAATAAAAGGAAATGTAACCGTTAAAAATTAAATGGGGAAAACATAAAAAATGGACCTAAAATACACCTGTGTTCCTGTTCAGGAGGGTCAGGCGTGTGCCACGGCGCTGATCTTGGCCTGTTCCTCAGCAGCCTGTGATCGAGAGGTTTCTGTGTGGGCGGCACGAGCCTTCTTCAGGTCAGATATAACTTCTTTCCCAAGCTTTTCATGATATTTGTGGTCGTTTTGAAATGGCATCTAGCATCTTCTCATTCAGTCACTGTAGCCAAATATTTTCAAAATGTGTCAATCAGATGTTTATTAAAATAAAATGAACAATTAAAATATAATTCAATTTTAAATCAGTGTTTTTCAAGTCTATAATTTTTTTTTTCTTCTTTAAACAGCTTTTGTTTAACATACATTTTTAATATGATGATAATATTTTTTATTTATTAATTATGTTTACAGCCAGAGGCTGCTATGATTATTTGTATTTTTTTTGTGTTGATTTGTTATAGATATTTTCTTAAATTAAATTGGCAATTTTAACCAATTAACTCTAATGAAACTAAATAAAATTCAGATATATTACATTTTATCCATTTGGCAGATGCTTTTATCCACAGCAATGTTGCCGGTTATATGAGTTTATTTAAATAATTTTCCTTTCACCTTAAATAAAATATTGGTGTATTTTATTATATAAATGTATTATGTTTAATAAATGTATTTTTTTTTTATTGTGGTGGCATTTATTTAGTTAATTTTTTTTTAGTAATTTTTATTTTTGCTAAGTTGCACAGCCTTATGTCTGCAGTTTTGACGTCATTAATAGAGAAGGTTTTTTTATGCAGGTATGGTGGAGAGGCTCAGATGCGTTTCCCATCTGCCGTTTCTGCCCCCAGTAACGTCGGCCCGCTTTTCAGCTCGCCCGTACCAGGTGACTAACATCTCAAGCCGCCACACTGGTCATGTTTTAACCATTAACTATGTCTAATCACTAGCAGCTGGTTGTTCATGTGTCAGTGTGGACTAATGTCTAATCTGTAGTCTGCTGTGATTGTAGGATCCCCAATGTTTGTCGGCAGCCCCCTACCAAACCCCAGTTTTCTCGCCACACCGGCGCCAGGTATAAACACCCCTCAGCCCAGAGACCGCCTCGCTGATCTGTGTCTACTGGGATAGTCGATCTCACAGCAATAGTGCATCCAAAAATCAACATTTACTCTTACATTTAAAGTTTGTTTCTTCATGAGATTTGGGGAAATGTAGCGTTACCTCACTTACTCGCCAATGGATTCTGAATGAGTGCCGCCAGAATGAGTCCAAACAACTGACAAAAACAATCACCCACAGCACTCATCAGTTAACATCTGGAGAAGACAAAGCTGAAACAAATCTGCACGGATCAAGCCAAAACATTGGATTTTGACGTTTTCATTAGCTGTTTGGACTCTTTTTCTGACGGCACCCATTCACTGCTGAGCAAGTGATGCAACGCTACATACAAATCTGATGAACAAACTTGTTTTAGAGACCCTGAGTAAATGTGCAGCAAATGTTCATCTTTCTAAACAAGTGATTACATTTCTGTATTTTAGGGGTGTTCGATTCTGAATCAATGCAGAAATGGATCATAATCGATAATAGCCTACTGACATCACGCTTGGATCAGCTAGTGTTAAAACGTGCACCCACTATTTTTAAATCCAAGATCTAGGCACATTTTTAGAAAAAAACAAGTAGTATGGGGGTAAAAAAAGTTCTTTCTGTTGTCTCTTTCCTGTTACTTTGCATGTTTTTCTAAATATAGAATGATTTTTTTATTTTAATAACCTGATCTTGATGGCTTCGTCCCGTCTTATTTCATGCTTGAATTTTGAAAGTGAATGTTGTTTTATGAGTGTGTTTTGGGCTGCTGTTTGTAAATACTCGTCTGGACTCATTAGGCATGTTCCCGCCGAGCATGTCCACACCTTACATCCCAGCGACTCCCATGAGTCCGAGCGGTGCAGCCATCACAGCGATGTCATCTGGACCCGAGGTCATCTTCTCTGGAAAACACAACGGCATCAGTATCTACTTCACACGTATACTGGGGTCAGTCAGCGTCACGCTTCCATACAGACAAGATACAATTAATACGCAGTTAATCCTATCCAAAATATATTATTTTTCCCGCATTATGTGTGTATATTCACGTATATATCAATACGCACACATGCATGTAAAAAAAAAATGTTTATATTTGTAATTTATATTATATTTAAATATAAGTATACATGCGTATATATATATGTATATATATATACATTGTATGCGTGTGTATTTATATAGGCTATACATAATAAAAATACACAGTATACACGCATTATATAAGCAAAAACGATTAATCGTTTGAGAGCACTACATTTGTATATATTATACATTATAGCCTATAGAATTGTTTACATAAAAATACATGCATATATATTTTGAAATGCGTGTGTGTATTTATATGTACATAATTATACACACTAGACACGCATAGTATTTCAACAAACTTAAACCATTTATTGTAATTAATGGATTTGCAACCCTGCTTGTAACAGCTGGATAAAGGCTTTCTTTGCACTTATTTTTTTTGATGTTGACGCTCTTAAACAGGAACATCTGGGATGGGAGTCTTTCAATGGAGACCATCATAACCAAAGGCAGTCAGACTGTGGCTATTGTGAGTAATGCCAGATGTTTTGTGTGTTATTTAATTCGTTTTTATTTTTTATTTATTGTTTTGAGTAATGTTTGAGTTTTTACAAAAATGCTGCTTTTTGTTCTCATCCTTTTATTTTGTTTATTATAACAGCTTTTTGAAGTTATTTTATTTTGTCTTCATTTATTTTTCATGCATTTAAAATGTTTTTGTTTATATATATTTGTTTTCTGCATGATTGTAGATCATGAAGCATTTTACAGTAATGCATTATTTTGACTATTCGATGCAACACACCTGAAATCTCTTCCGCCACAATTCTGTTTTTTGTCCTGATGATGATCTTTGGTTTTAGTTGGAGAGTACGGCCTGTTCATCTGATCTGGAGGTCATCCTGATGGAGCTTCAGGGTTTGAAGGAATTCCTGGACAAAAACTCCCAGTTCAGTCCAAATTCTCTGGGTGTGGGGAAGTAGGTGCCCTTTAGATCCTCTCGTGGTCATCTTGTAGTACTACACTTGGACTTTTCTAACTCTCTTGACCTTTTCAGTTTCAGCTCCACAGCAGATCTTATTTCTTTAGTTTGTAGTTTGTTTTTATTACATTTTTTTATGTAATGTATTTTTAATTTAAAAAAAAATGTAAAAAATTAATTTTATTTATGCATTTATTTATTTAGTTTTGTTGTCTTCAGACAAGAACACATTTTGGTTTTCTTTTTAAAATACATTTAAAACATTAAAAAGTATTTAAATAAGATAATTATTAAAAATAGATTTGTTTTATAAATAAAAACATTTTATTTATTTAGTATTTGCTTTATTTAATATTTTCAATTTTTCAGTGATATATATATATATATATATATATATATATATATATATATACTAATATTTAATATTATATTGTAAAAAAAAAAAATATATATATATATATATATATACTTATATAAAATATGTATGTTTCCTATTTATATATTTATTTAATTTTCAGTTTGTTTTTACTAATTTTCATTTTACTAACTTCAAATGACGAAAAGTCAAATAAATGACATTGATATTCTATAAAATGAATTAGTTTTTAGTTTAAATTTATTATAAATCTTTATTTAAAAACTAAAAATGTTGAAATACTTTTGATCTTCAATTTCTATTTCTTTTTTTCCATGAACAATTATTTTATCACTTAAAATTAAAATACGTAACCAGAACTGTGACTCACTTTTGACCACCTCAGTTTCAGCTCGCCAGCAAACCTACAGCAAAGGCTTCTGGGATTCATGCGTCCCGATGGCTCCAGCTCTCAGCAGGTTCAGCAGGAGCTCCAGAGGAAGTACCACAGTGAGTTTCTCCCTCTCTGTGTGTGTCTGTGACGCATTAGTCAGGTGTTCACAGTCTTCTCCGGTCTGTTCCTCAGCGGAGGCTCAAGCGTATGAGAAAGCGTCTCTGCAGGCCATGCAGCAGCTGGTTCATCGCTCCTATCAGACGCTGGCGCTCTGGAAGCTCCTGTGTGACCATCAGTTCAGCCTCATCATCTCAGAGATGCCCAAAGTACGACCGATCTCTCTGTTACCTGCGGTGCTTCCTCAAATATGAGCAGTAGTGATGTAGCAGTATCGTGAAATCACAAATTTAACTTCAAAATGTATAAAAATATGGTATCGTGATATCATTAAATCCCTGATGCTCAGAGATTCATGTGGTTTTCTCTCTGTCAGGAGTTTCAGGATCAGATTAAGGCCGTGAGTTTTAAGGATGTGGTTGTTTCTGGACGGGAGCTGAGCGGCGCTCTCATCACGGCCCTCATTAACGTGTATATTAAAGACAGCGCGTCTGTGGACACGGTCAGCGCTCACCTCCGAGACCTCTGCCCTCTGCTGTACAGCAGCGACGACAGCATCTGCTCAAAGGTACCTGTGAGGCTCCGGTCAGAGCACACAAAACAAGCTGAGAAAATAACTCCATTTTCTGTTTTAGCATTTTATTTGTTTTTAGTTTTGTTTATATTTAATTACGTTTTTGTATTTTTACTGTATTTAGTGTAGCTTTATTTAGTGTTATTTTAGTTTTTTAATTGTTAAATGTATTTAGCGACTATTATCTTGTTAGAAAAAAAATACTAGTCCTGTTTTTATTATTATTACTATTATTTTGCTTGACGATTTTTATTTTTTCATTACTTTTGTGTGGTTTTTAATTTAGTTATTTTAAATGTATTTTATTTTGTTTTAGTAAAGTTTGTGGTTTTATAAGGAGAGAATATTTTTTAGTACTTTAGTATGTATTGTTTTTATTTTTTTTGTCAAATAGTTTTTATTTTATTTGAGTTATTTTTTATATATTTAGTTTTTACTATTTTTTTTGTTTGTGCAGCTTTTTAGTAACTTTTTACTGTTGAGTTTTAATTTTATTGTAAAAGTAAAATAACTTTTTTATAACTTTTACTATTGTGACAATCTTTTGTAACTTAATGTTTATTAAATGACACCTTCAGAATCAGGTTTTGCTGTGTGTATGTGATCAAGTCCGTATGAGCTGAATGTCTCAGTGTTTCATGACCCAGAAGCGGTTGAGGATCAGGATGTCATCAGATCTCTTTCCTCCTCACAGGCCAATGAGCTGCTGCAGGGCTCCAGACAAATCCAGAACAAGCTGGAGAAGGAGCGGACGCTGAAGGAGTCCCTGCGTCTCTATCAGCAGATCAGTCATCACACAGACCTGCCCCTCGTCTGCTCACAGTACCGGCAGGGTGAGAGCATTCACCTGCTTTTATCCGTATATAACAATCATGTATTTTTTTATATACATATATTTTATATACATCTGCACTATTATGGTCATTGGCTATATATTTGTAGCAGTACCCAAAAATGCATTGTATGGGTCAAAATGATCTATTTATACCAAAAATATTAGGATAAAAATTAAAAGCATGGTCCATGAAGATATTTTGCAAATAAACCTGCACGATAAATAACAATTAAGCTGAGTCTAATCCCGTTCTGTCCATGTCCAGTGCGTTTCTATGAGGGAGTGGTGGAGCTTTGTCTCACGGCGGCTGATAAAAAAGACCATCAGAAACTGGGACTGCATTTCTACAGAAACGGAGAGCCGGAGGAGGACGCCAGCGGTCAGCAGGCCTTCCAGGAGCGGTCAGTTCACGCTTGCACGTCTTTTACAGGACCCCGAGGCGCTCGTGTTTGATCTGCTGGTGTCAACCTTGTTTTCTTCCAGACTCTCCTGTTATAAATGCATCTCGGACACCATGCAGGAGCTGGTGAACCAGAGCAAAGCAGCCCCTCAGTCTCCCAGCGTCCCTAAACAACCCGGACCCCCTGTCATGACCTCTGACCCCAACATGCTGAGCAATGAAGACGCAGCCGCTCATGTGAGTCACAAACCACCTGCTAGAGCCTCATACGCTTCATCCTCTCGTTTCTCGAGCTTAAAGCACCTCCTGCTGGAGGAGAATGAGTCTGCACTTTAATAAATCCGCCAATATATTTACTTCGCTGTTGTTATTAATTCTATCGCGTTATTAACTATTAATTCTAAGCAGCGCGTATTTTTCTGGCGCCCATGTTAACGTATGAGCGTGTAGCAGGTGCAGAGAAACGACATAAATCAAAGCACATGGCACACAGCGTTCGGAGAAGAACGCTGGGAAATACGACAGAAAGATGCTTGTCTATCCTGCAGTACAAGCTGCCAGAATTAAAGTATAATCGGCGCGCTGCTCCTGCTCTTCATACGCGCTGCTTAAGCGTGCAGAAAAACCAGCGTGTTGAATGCGTCGCTTAATTCGCGCGAATTTGCTAATTGCGTCTTTGCATTGACTTAACATGTAAATGACTCGCGCTCAACGCTTCATTCACGTCTGGTGTGAGCAAGAATGAATGTCTTGTTGCGTCCACGGATGCATTTGTTTATTTATATTGCATTTGCTGTAAAGTAATCTCATTGGCTGACATCGCGATTGTGATATGATTAATGGTGCAGCACTAGTTTTAGTACTTGAACGTGTGTTCATTCATTTAAATGTTTTTATATTTTAATATTCCAGCTTAGTTTAATTTTTTGGTTAGTTTCCAATGCCACATTTCTAATCTTTCCCTGTAATATTTATATTTTAATTGTTTTATTAATTTGAATTAATGAAAAAATTAAAAGATAATTGCAAATTTAATTTGTTTTATTTCAGTTAGTTGCTATGGGAACGTTTCTAATGTTCACGTTTATACTTGTTTTTATTTTTTTGTTTGTTTTTTAATCATAAAAATATTTAGTTTTAGCTGTTTTAGTACTTCAATTTTTTTTTTCATTTAGTTTCCAAGGAAATATTTGATTTCCTTTTATTATTTCTATATTAATGTACCTCATTAATTAATTTCAGTTTTTAGACATTTTAGTGTTTTAGGACGTTATTACATTTATTTTTGGTTATTTTCCAAGGCAACATTTCTAATGTTTTTCCTGTGGTACTTTATATTTTTTAATTAATTAGTAATATTTTGTATTTATTAAGTCTTCAAATTAAATTCGTAATTTAAGGCTTTTTTAATGCACATTTTTCCTATATTTATATTTTTAATTTGACCTAACAGACGTTTAGTATTGGTTTAAGTCATGGGTTAGTTAAGGATGTGGTGTGTCTGGTTCTTCCTTCAGTTCGAGCAGATGCTGGGTCTGGCTCAGAGATCTCAGGACGAGCTCTTCCACATCGCTCTCTATAACTGGCTCATTCAGGCCGATCTCACAGACAAACTCCTGGAGGTACAAAAGATCTCACACACACTTACTCAGCGTAGCTTCCAGTGTCTCTGCTTGAAGTGTTGAGGACGTTTTCTCTGCTCCAGGTGAACTCGCCGTACCTGGAGGATCATCTGATGCACATGATCAAACAGAACCAGAGTAAAGTGCGTAACATGGACCTTCTGTGGCGATATTACGAGAAGAACAGAAGCTTTGGTAAAGCAGCACACGTTCTGGCTCGGCTGGCTGACATGCACAGGTATAATGCTGGTTAGCCCCGCCCGCTAAACTCTGATTGGTTCAAATCTGTCTTCCCATAATTGTGATTTCAGTAATGCGAAAAAAGCAGAATCACTGAATCCAGTCATGAATACAAAATGTACAGTTTAACATAAAATCGTACAGAATTTGCCAAAGCTTAACTTGAAGATATTGTGGCAGAAAATAGTGATTTCATAGGTTCCTAATTCAGTTCCCGCTCCTTTACATTGATTTGAACTCTTATGTGTTCATCATCTGGTGTCAAATGCAGGTGATGTGATGGTTTGTGTTGGTTTTGTGTGCAGCACGGAGGTCTCTCTGAAGCAGCGTTTAGAGTACATCTCCAGAGCCATCCTCTCCGCCAAGAGCTCGTCCTGTGTCTCTTCACTTGGAGCCGACGGAGAGTTTCTCCATGAGCTGGAGGAGAAGATGGAGGTACCGTGACACAAATGGCTGCTGAGGACCTTCACTCAGTGCATGATTTTTGTCCTGACAACCCGGTTACATTTTTTGCAGTAAAATTACTAAAAGTAAAACTGCATTAATTGCGAAAGCGAAAATGGCATTTAAAAACAACTTATAAAAAATAAAATGACCTAAACTAAACTTAAAAACTTAAATGAACACTCTGAGACACTCTGTGCATGTATCAGTTTCATGCAAAAGGCAGCCTTTGCAATTTAATAATTGCACCAAACAAACGTTTTATTTTGCTGCGATCCTCCAGGTGGTGCGGATTCAGGTGCAGATCCAGGAGACGCTCCGCAGACAGTATTCCCAGCATCCCTCAGTGCAGGGAGCCATTACACAACTGGACTCCGAGCTCATGGACATTACCAAGGTGAAGGGAGACGTTCCGGTTACATGCAGTAAATGCACTTCCTGGTCTGCTTTCATAATAGGGCTTTAATTTAAAATAAAAATCCACATTCAAATGCAAAAACATGGCATTGCGAATAGCAATCATTTTGTCCCCTCTAAATACATTTTTGACAGCCCTGTGTTCGTCTCTCTGTAGCTGTACGGTGAGTTTGCAGATCATTTTCGGCTGTCGGAGTGTAAGCTGGCCATCATTCACTGCGCGGGACACTCGGACCCTATCCTGGTGCACTCGCTGTGGCAGGAGATCATCGAGAAGGGTAAAGCTTCCTCTAAAGATGCCTTCCTCTTCCTGTGGCTCGCTGTGTCTGACGCTGCTGTTGTGTTTCAGAGCTGAGCGACAGCGTGGCCATGAGCCCGGCGGACCGTATGACCGCTCTGAGCCTGAAGCTCGTGACCCTCGGGAAGCTGTACGCCGGAACGCCTCGATACTTCCCATTAGGTCCTGCCCTATATAACACCTATACTGTCTGATTTCAGCGTCTGTCATCTCTCTAAATGCATATGAACATTTTACCATTGCATTTGAATAAAACTAGGTATTTATCACGGCGACTCGTCAAAATAAAAGACATGGAGCCAGGAATGCATTACTATTGTACAGTAGAATGTACAAAACAAACGTTTTTAGAGTATAATCAATTCTTCCATGGTTTTATTTTATTAAGTAAATCCCTTTTGTTTTGCCAAAAAATAACGATTGTTTTTGATTATTTCTGAGGGGATAAAACAGAAAAACATTTCGTAAGGCAATTTTGGGAATAAGTTTACACTGAAATACAGTGAAAATTGGTATAAGCTACGTGATTTTAGTTAATTAGACATGCTTTTTGACTGATACAACTCAATTTAAACATTAAAAAGGAGTCATGGAAAATGTAAACGGAATTCAGTGGAATTTTGGATCAAATGAAGCGTATTTCATGAATGGATGTGTTTTGGATAAAACGTGTAAATGTAAATCATCATCTGAGCTCGTGCTGTTTTTGGTGATCTTCAGACTTCCTGGTGAAGTTTCTGGAACAGGAAGTGTGCCGGTTGAACTGGGATGTGGGTTTCGTCACCTTCACTATGCAGGAGATTGGAGTTCAGCTTCCACGACTGCTGGAGGTTTACGACCAGCTCTTCAAGACACGGGTACGAGAAACCAGTTTCTATTTTAATCTACAAGACTGTATTTGATCATCTCAGGATCCTCTTAAAGATTGCTTGACAATAATTATTGACATTGTTATTTTTAATTAATTTCATTTGGATTCATTATTCCATAAACCATTGATTAATGATAGTAATAAACCGATTAAAGTTTTTTTGATACATTTAAATGTAATGAAATTTTATCTTTAATTTTAAAAGAGAAAATAAAGATTTTTATTTAATTATTAATTTTTATAATTTTTTAATTAAATTCTAAAGTTGTTTGTAACCAATTGTAAATATAAATTTTATAGAACATTTATTTAATTGATTTGATGTATAATGCTCTAAAAGATTTAATATTTATTTTTTTTATCTATCTATCATAAGGATAATTAAATGTTATTGTATATTTTTTAGTTTTTCTACATTTCATATTTATTCATTTTATCATGAAATGTTTATTTACATAAGTCTGCTTAACAGTTAACTTATAAGTTTCATAATTAATTATGTAATTACACTTGCTTAAAAGTGGCTGTATGTATATTTTAGTTTTTTACGTTTTAGTTTTCTACATTTAATATTTAATTTAATCTTTTTAAAACAATAATTATTATTATAGCTGCATCTAAAAGTGTTTGTCTTGACTCTCAAGATTCAGAACTTAGTGTAAACAGTGTCATGAGTAAACAAAACCACACAGATTAAATATGAATAATCTGAGTGTTTGACCCAGGACCCATGTTGGCAGCGCCTTAAGAAACCCCTGCACCTGGTGGAGTGCATCCATGTGCTTCTGTCAGGATATGTGAATGACCCCAGCAGAGTGCCCACCTATGACAGGTAACCATCACATCTGATATACGTTACATCACACCTCTTATTCCGTCACTCACTCGTTCATTGATTGCAGACGGAGGTTTACTAACGCTTGTCTGGATAACATCTGCGGGTATCTGGTGGAGCTGCAGTCCTTGAGTCCAAACGCAGCTCTGCAGGACATTATACGCAACTTTAAATGCCTTCAGGCCAAACTGGAGAAGCTCCATTGATGATAGTGAAGGACTTGCCAGCGCTCATTTAGTTCTTGATGTCATTCAATGAGCGTCCTGATACTACAGCAGCTCGATGCCTCTCATCGCACCAGGACTTCAGTCTTTATATTCCCTGAAAATGAATAATGTTTACTCATCCAGCCATGGAAATGCCCCACAGACAGCCGAAATAAACACTTCTGAAATGTATTCTTCAGTTTGCATTAGTTCTTGTGGTCATCAGCAGATGTTTAGTACATGTTTTTAATTTCTTATGCGGTAATAATTAATCATGTGTCTGTACAGTCTGTGTGTTCATAAACTGTCCGAGGAGGCACTTATTCTAGATGTTTTCTATTACTGAAATGCTTTCTATGGTTGGTAACTTTTTTTTTTTTTTTACGTTTCCTGATTGAGATGCAGTGGTGGATGGACTGGACGAAAGGAAACATCATGCTCCTCGAGCGTTCTGTACTATTCGTCAGGTTCAAAAGAGCGCATTTTTATGAAAGCCTGAATCTTCAGCCACCTTCTCTTCTTGTGTAATATGTATTGCAAATGATTTGAACGTAATAAAAAAGAAAAAATTGGTTTTAAATTACAAATGTTTAAATGAGTTTTCAACATTTCTTTCGAGAAATCACTATAATGAAAATATTAATTGCACAAATTGATTCTAATTTTTAATGTGTAGAACTGACAAAAGTGACTGATTTCCGACTTCAGAGATGCAATTAAAAAGTTTTTTTTACAGTATAGCATTACAATCAGTCAATCTCTGGAAAAAGAAGCTCCACATCAGAGACTAGCAAAGTGAGTTCATACAAATGTCCATACGATATCATAACCTTTGCATGACCAAAGATGTCTGATTGTTTTGATGAATACGCTAACATAAAATATTGAAATAAGGATGTTTTATTTGTAAACTTGAATGACACTGCAGGCAGCGATTTTGCAGGAAGGCACCTTAGCACACGCTTTAATGATGACAACAAAATAGAACGAGTTTTGTTGAAATCCAAACGAATATTTAATAACTATAATACTAATTTCTGGCCAGAAATGACATCAAAAGTGCAAAAAGGTAATCAGAAATATATTTAAACGCACAGCATTGTGGGATATCATAGGCAGCGGAAGGATAAATGCATCATCTGCCTTCTGGTTTCACTTTATTTTGATGGTCCCCAACGTTTCTGTTGATTATAAGTACTTGGCCCAAATGTGGCCAAATGCTGGCGTGTTGCCGGCACTGGCATGCATAATGTCAGCCGAATGTGGGCCATGTGTGGTAATGACGGCGAACTACATTTGGGCCGTTTGTGGATAGGAGGTGTGTGGCCCAGATCAGTGTAGCGATTATAGAACATTCTTTGTGTACCGGACAAGTATTTAGGCCTGCTATATTCAAGGCAAGATTCTTATTCTCTCTCTCTCTGTCTCTCTGAAACGTATATGTAATGATTTTAAGAATTAATAATTGATTTATATACGAGTCAGTGAAAAAAAACATGTCTAGATTACAAAATTGAGAAATATATATACCTGACAGCAACAAAGTGTTGGCCCAAATCCGGGCTGACACATTGCACCTACATATCTACATACATGCATCTTCTTCCTCTTATCCGGGCCGGGTCGTGGGGGCAGCAGTCTAAGCAGGGACGCCCAGACTTCCCTCTCCCCAGATACTTCCTCCAGCTTATCCGGGGGAATACCGTGGCGTTCCCAGGCCAGCCGAGACATAGTCCCTCCAGCGTGTCCTAGTTCTTCCCCGGGGCCTCCTCCTGGTGGGACATGCCAAAACACCTCCCCAGGGAGGCATCAGGAACAGATGCCCGAGCCACCTCAGCTGGCCTCTCTCGATGTGGAGGAGCAGCAGATCTACTCCGAGCTCCTCCCGAGTGACCGAACTCCTCACCCTATCTCTACGGGAGTGCCCAGCCACCCTGCGGAGGAAACTCATTTCGGCCGCCTGTATCCGGGTTCTTATTCTTTCGGTCATGCCCCAAAGCTCATGGCCATAGGTGAGAGTAGGAACGTAAATAGACCGGTAAATCGAGAGCTTCGCCTTGCAGCTCAGCTCCTTCTTCACCACGACAGACCGGTACATTGACCGCATTACTGCAGAAGCTGCACCGTTTTAAAAGCAGAGATGAGATCATCCCCAAACCGGACCCCCTCCTGCTCCCGACTGCACCTAGAAATCCTGTCCATAAAAGTAATGAACAGGACCGGTGATAAAGGGCACTGGGAACAAGTCTGATTTACTGCCGTCAATGCGAACCCTAACTCTAACTACTAATTAGTAGACTGGTAGGGTTAGGGTTAGAATAAGTTGATATATACTTGCAAAGGGACTTTTCAAAAGGGACCATCAAAATAAAGTGTTTGACTGCTTTAGAATATAAGGGATAAGTGATTAATGACAACATTTTTATTTTAGGGGTGAAGTAACCCTTTAACATAGTTTTGGACAGAGAGTAATTTTCTAGATTAAATCTAAATAAAGAAAGGAGAGGTCTCAAAACTGCTGTGGTGTGCTAATTAATGTCAAAATCAACTGCTGAGGTAAAAACATTTTCAACAGCTCTATGTTTATTTTAGATTTTGGTTATAATTGATAGTTGGGTTTGTACATATTGGTCCTGCTAGTCATAATTCAAAGCAAGCAGGTTGATGTACAATAATATGGCCCTTATTCTTCAGAGCCAATCTGTAAATAACAGAGGAGAATTGCTCTCGTGTGCAGATTTATAATTTGTTACGGGACATAACGAACATAATTACAGTGATTACCAAAGCACTGGAGGGAGAGTCATTTCTGTTTTTGCTTTGGTAGTGGAAAAAAAAAAAGATAAAACATTCACACGTTTAACTACGATTTACACATTTAATACAAAAAACACAATATGTTATGTACAAACAACTAATTAATAATCACTCATTTGTTTACATGCTTTCCATTAATCATCAACACAAGCTTCTCAGTCCGGTTCTTACCGCCAAGAGCAGTTGAGTCTCCTCACACCGTGCAAGTACACATATGGAACGAAACAGGTGTAAGTAGCTCCTATGAAGTTGGTGAGTTTGACAGCCAGGATGGAGTTTCTGAAGCTGCTGTAGATGCGTAGCACGAGGTGAGTGAACCAGCAGAAGATGAAGATGGTGGCGACTGCAACCACGCTTTTAGCCGCTCGGATCTGGTTACTCGAAGACGGATTGGATCTGATCTGTGGGTTGCCGACGGTATTCGTAGACTTTTCTTCTTTAGGTGGTGCATTTCTTCCTTTGGAGTGGTCAGTGATTCGTTTTTGGCTTCGGAGCAGCGTTAAAACGATCTGCACGCTAGCATATGTGATCCCAACAAGAGGAACGCTGTTGGCCAGAATCAGATACAGCCCATCGAAGATCTTTTTCTCTGCAGGCGTTGGGAAACGCTCTTCACAGACTTCTAAACTCTCGTTTCCATCATGCTCCGCGATGAAAAAGTGTGGGACGCTGAACATCAACGCCACGGCCCAGCTCCCGGCCAGCAATGCGAGGACCAGCCTCAGATTATCCATCTGCACCGGAGCTCCTCCACGTCGGATGGAGCCCACCAGCTTCTGGTGCCAGTACATGCTGATGAACATGGTGGTGAAGATGCTGCTTGTCTCTGAGATTTCAGACGAAAACTGAAGCACGCCGCAGTAGTTTCTACCTATGAACCAGTTGTTGACAAACTGTGCCAGTGTGTCTGGAAGATCCACCAGGCAGTTTGTGATCAGATTGGACGCGGCGAGGTTAATGAAGAGGACGTCGTTGGGTCGTAGTTGAGATATGGATTTGGGAAGAGAGCGCAAACCCAGCCAGAAGTTCCCTGTAATGCCAGTCAAGCAGAAAAACGCTCGTATTGAGGACTCAATCCAGTCTTGGACCTCCATCTCAGAGTTGTTTTGCTCTTGAAGCTGGCTTGGGAACGACTCTTGCTTGCATAAACAGATCCAGTGTAGTTTATAAGGTATGATGACATCGTGGTCACATGTCACTACAATCTCCTCCTACTATGCTGTGAATTAAAGGAATGATTCACCCAGCAATGAAAATTATGTCATCATTTCCAAAACTGTAGGAATTAATTTTTGCTGTTTTGAAAAAACTTAAAAAAAAATTAGTAACCAGGCTCTTTTTATTTGGTCACCATTGACCTCCATATTATTTTTTTTTCTACTATGGAAGTCAATTGTGAACAAAACAGCCTAGTTTCTTCAAAATCTCTTCCTTTGTGTTCAGCAGAACAAAGAAATTCATAGAGGGGTGAGAAAATGGTGATAGTATTTTCATTTTTGGGTCAACTATTGTGGCTCAGTATAAATATAAAATGATATAAAGATAAAGTGAGATGTAAATCCTGACATAATAAATGTATTTATTTTTTAATGAGTCATTTATTGACAAAATGTCTTTAGAAATATTTGACAAAATGTAAGGGTATACGGTACCATTATTACCAATTCACGTCTATTTCTTTTTTTTTTTTGCAGTTTTGTAGCCAATCACAGGCATCTCTGTTGAAAGCTGTGTCCGGTCAGAGGTGTTTTTTGTAGGGTAGTCAGAGGAATCTGACTGATTCTAATGTTTGTTTTCGGAAGTTTACAGATTTCTACACACTTGCAGATAATATAATCGGAGAGAGAGAAAAAAACATGGATACTGAGCTGTTGAGTGATCCTCTGCTGCTATTGTAGTTTCATATATTTATGATCAGTAGTCTATATCCTGGTGCTTCTGTCAATATTGATTTATGGCTTCGACCTTTGTGACCCCCAACCCCCAGCCCACCCACATGACCTCCAACAGGATGTGTTGACCCCTGTGACCCGCTAATGCCAGCCAGGTGATGAGTTTAACATGTCACCCTATGACCTCAGGGTAGAGAAATATGATATATGTGCGTGACCGTCCGGTGACAGATGTCCTTAGTTTATAGAAATATGATATTTGTACGTGACCGTCCGGTGACAGATGTCCTTAGTTTATAGAAATATGATATTTGTACGTGACCGTCCGGTGACAGATGTCCTTAGTTTATAGAAATATGATATTTGTACGTGACCGTCCAGTGACAGATGTCCTCCTACATTTTTTTATATATATATGTTTATTAACATAATTTATTATAATTTATAATTTTAAAAGGCTGTTATGGTCAGTCGTTTTAATATATATATATCTAATATCTGTAATATTCATATTTATATTTAAAGGTCACAAAGGTCAAAGCCATACATTTTCGTCTTCATGAATGAAGAATTTTACTGTAAAGCTAAAAATAAAAATAAAAAAGGCTTTTAAATAGTGTTAAAATTGTATAAATAGTGTAAAAGAAAGAAAATAGCATTGCTTCCCTGGTTTTTGTGCAGTATTGCACATAAATTATCAGGATTTTGTGGCTTATATAGTAGTTTATTTTTAATAGAAAATGGAAAAACAGCCAAACTTTGCAAAATATGCTGTTTGGTGCAGATGCTAATTTTTATGTGAACAAAAAGTTATGATATTCTGATGCTTGTAATGTAAATCAGTAGAGCAGATACTTACATTATATGATATGAATATATGTATCTCCACTAAGACGTCTCAGTAAGATGAGATTGAAATGATCCAAACATATTATGCGATGCTGATTGAGAGCTGAACCAAATAAAGGCTCCTCAGAAGATGTGAGATGTTTTGGAGGCTTGTGAAGATCATCGCTCCGCTGAGGAACAGTGAAAGTAAAGCTCCTCAAAACATCCTGAAGATCAGATTTGAGACGCACTGATTCTTCTAGAAACATGACTTACTGGATGCTTCAGTTCATCTGGATATATTACAGTTTTTCTGACGTTCACGTGATCAAATATACAGATTTGACAGCAAGCAGAGTGCATCAGCAAAGTCTTGATCATCTTGACAACTTATAAGCCTTTGTGTATCAAATATAACACAGCAGGCTGTGTAGGGTTAATGCAGGTCCAGTGCTCTTCACCTCGGCTGACGCTAGGATGTTTGTGCTTATTATTTGACAGCAAAAATAACATGACAAGAATTGCGCTCTTAAGCAGGTTTTTAATTCGTCGAGTGGAATAACAAACATAATTGCACTGACGTCTGGTCGTAATTATCAAAGCACAGGAGAACAATCATTTTCTTTCCTACACCCAAAATATTCTACACTCATATATTTTTTATATCTATATATTTAAAGCATTCACACAGATGCCAGTCTTGAAGCCATACTGGTGCAGTCTGTGAGCGCTAATGGTTTCCCAGGATGCACTAAACTTAATAAACCCAGCAGTTACAACCGCCAAGAGCAGTTGAGTTTCCTCACCCCATGCAGGTAGACATACGGGACGAAACAGACGTAAGATGCACCAATATAATTGGTGAGTTTGACAGCCAGGATGGAGTTTCTGAAGCTGCTGTAGATGCGTAGCACGAGGTGAGTGAACCAGCAGAAGATGAAGATGGTGGCGACTGCCACCACGCTTTTAGCCGCTCGGATCTGGTTACTCGAAGACGGATTGGATCTGATCTGTGTCTTCTGTTGAGTAGCGGCTCTCGAAGCATCTGTGGAGATCGGAGATCTTTCCTGCACGCTGCGTTCTGCTCTTCCTTCCAGATTCTGGCCTGCAGATGAAGATGGAGGATTCCTGGAGTGATGCCTGATTCGCTTTTGACTCCGAAGCAGCATTAAGACGATCTGGACGGTGACGTAGGTGATCCCGATCATCGGAACGATGTTGGCCAGCGTGAGGTACACGCCGTCAAACGTCTGCTTGGCTGCAGACGATGCAAAACGTTCTTCGCACACTTCCGAGCTCTCGTTGGCGTTGTGCTCTGCAACGAAGATGTGTGGAAGACTGAATGCAGCCGACATGATCCAGCTCCCGGCGAGCAATGCGAGGACCAGCCTCAGATTATCCATCTGCACCGGAGCTCCTCCACGTCGGATGGAGCCCACCAGCTTCTGGTGCCAGTACATGCTGATGAACATGGTGGTGAAGATGCTGCTTGTCTCTGAGATTTCGTGGGAAAACTGAGTCACGCCGCAGTACACTTTACTCATGAGCCAGGACTTGGTGAAGTGCGCCATGGTTTCCGGCAGGTCCACCAGGCAGTTTGTGATCAGATTGGAAACGGACAGGTTAACGAAGAGGACGTCTCCGGTGCGTAGCTGAGATCTGGTTTTAGGAAGAGAGCGCAAACCCAGCCAGCTGTTCCCTATGATACCAGCGAAGCAGAAGAAAGCTCTCATGAACAGTTCGATCCAGTCTGGAGCCTTCATCTCAGAGATGTCTTCTTCTTGATTTATCTGGTCAGTAATTCATTTAGGTGGTTTGCGGCTAAATGTATAAGCTGTGATTGGCTGATGTCATCCAGAGCTTGATGACGTCATCAAGAACATGTTATTAGCGTTGTCCTGGTTGCCTAATTACAGTATGTGTGTAATTAACAAAGTTATGCAACAAAGCAATATTCCAATGGTGTATAAAACTACAATAAACACACACACACACACAGTGCAAAAAGTGGTAACCTGCAGTTGTTACTCCGAAGAGCTATATGTCTACATGATATGATGGTATAAATGTAACCAGGTTGATTTAGTGCAGTAAAATATATTTTTTTGAATCCAATGATTTTTAGGTTAGCATTTATTTTTTCACTGTGTGAATTTATAGCTGTCAAATGAATAATAGTGATTAATTGCATCTAAAATAAACATTTTTTTTTTTTTTATGTGTGTGTACTCACACATGCAACCATGCAAAACAATGCAAACAAAAATACATGTATGTATATATATATACATATTCTATCCTTTTTGTTATTTTTAAGTTTATGTTTATGTCACTTTTATTGATTTGTATTTTTAAAAATGTTATATAAGTACTTAAATACATAACAATTTTAACAGAAAGTCTGATTGGATTCAGTTTGTTCTTTTTGTTATTTTCTAATAAGTACTGGTTTATTTAAGTTTTAAGTGGAACCGATGTATGCTTTTTCATTTTTCATATAAATATCAACATTTTCAGCTTCCACTAATTCAGTGCAAAGAATATTTGCATTTATGTATTTAGAAGATGCTTTTATCCAAAGCAGTTTACAATAGACAAGCAATTAATTTCAGAGACAGCAATACAATGAACAACAGGTCATATGTTTTTCGTGGTTGAAATAATGCAGCGATAAACATATTTCATGTAATTTAGTAAGAATGATTTTACATTATAAAAGTTTTTTTTTTTTCTTGAAATAATTTATGGTAACTTTACAGAACTCCAATAATATTAATCATTATGATCATTTTAATGTTTTTTTTTTTTTTCTTATTTAGATTATTAAAATATTACTTGTCTTGATACCTTATTTTTATAATATTGTGAAATATTATTTCAATTTAAAATAAGTGTTTTCTGTGTGAATATATTGTAAAATGTAATTTATTCCTG
>JAUYWG010000044.1:17738777-17760608 GCA_034779775.1 Enteromius afrohamiltoni
GTGTTTAAAATAAACACAGCATCAACACATATATTATGTAAAGAAAAACTTTTATTTTGGATGCGATTAATCGCGATAGTTTATATATATAGCAAAGTCCCTTTAAGGGGAGTCTTTGATGATCGGCGACCTCAGATAGCGCATGCTCGCTGGATGCGCTCGTCCGCGTCGGCTTCCATGGCAACGCCGCGGGAATCATGGGAATTTGGAAAAGCGGAAGTGGAGGGAGATTCGAAAAACTGCGAAATAAACAGAGGCGGAATGTGTTTATTAAAGTCATGGGATGATGGTAGAGTATAAAGACGCTTTAACATTGGTCTCTGCCTCTACAGAGTTCGGTTCGGGTCGGTTCGAGTGTGTGTGTGTGTGTGTGTCGAGTGTGAGCTTGTGTTGACGTGCTGCGGCTAACGGTGTCTCTGAACACGATAATAACTCTTTAGCTGATTTATGACGGAGTTCAAAAGCATGCTAGTTAGATTTGTAACATTACATTTCTTTCTTCCGTCTCGAACGAACTAAATTATGTTTATCCTCGTCGTTTAAATCCTTTATTTTTGCAGCGGATTGATTGGTTTGGTTTGATTTGGTTTAATTGACTGTAGCTGAGGTTTTTATTAATAACGCAATTAACTAGCTTACTTAAAGTAAATATAATTTTGTATCATAAATATTTTACTTCTATCCCTTGTGTTTTGGCTGCTGATTTGATTTCACTGACTGACTGCTGCGAATGAATTTGGTAACCAACAACAATAATAATAATAACGCGAGTGCGGAGTATTTAGAGTAAATATGATTAGTTATTTGATTTTATTATTTTATTAGTTATTGTAAGCATTTGTTTTGCTGCTGATTTGATTTATCTAATTGACTGCTGCTGCAAATTAATTTTGGTAAATGATAATAATAATGCAATTTATTGTAGGTTATAAAGAATAAATGTTAATATAAATGTTTATATAATAATAATAATAATAATAGTAATGCAATTAATGTGAGATAATTTAGAGTATAAAATAAATATTATATATTTTTTTAATTATAAGCAGTTACCTGAATATCTTTTTTTTTGCCTCTGATTTTATTTATCTGACTGATTTATTTATTTTTTTTATTACAATAATGTAAATATTTTAAATTGGGTATCAAAGACATGATTCATGCTTATTTGAAGTTATATTATGTTTAGCAAAATTTTTGCTGCTAACAAAATACTATTATGTGTTTTTATTTTCTTATAATGCAATTAATTGATATGTCATTTATATATTTCATATTCAGTAATAAGCATTTGCTCACACTTAAACTAAAAAAAACTATATTTGTGGTTGTACTGATAGTAAATATTTTGCATCTTATATCTTGCTTTTAATATGTTTAGTAGGCTGTGAATGCAAATATTTTTCGCTGATTCTTTTCATATGCTTGTTTTAGCTGGATGCTGTAGGATACAGGCCGTCTGGACGTCCTCTGAAACTCACCAAGAATGGAAGTGAAGCTGGAGGTTTTGTTGTCGTCCAGCATCAAGCGCAGAAAGCCATGGCCCAGATTCTGCTGGCTGGGCACGGTGAGAGATCATCATGCGTTTACTAATCATACGAACACTGATATATGTTACACCTCAGCATCGTTTGCTTTCAGGACAAGGAGGGTGTGTTCCTGTTAGATGACAATCGGATTAGCGAAATACATTTGGTTTCGGGACGGACCAAAAAGAAGACCCCGAAACTCCAGCCGCTGCTGCCGAGGGTGGTGACCATGTCAGCGTCTCAGAACGGTAAACGATTCAAGATTTGTGACGAATCCTCGGAGCGCTGTGTGTTTAACAGGTGTGTTATTCGCAGGCGTGTGGCTCGTGGGTCTTCTGGTCTCTGGAGAACTTTTCCTGTGGAACAAAGACAAGGATTCGCTGAAGATTGTCTCCGCTGTTCCTGAGGTTCATCAGCTGCTTTCGTCCATCAAAGGTCAGTTTCCGTATGCTTCTAAGTGGCTTCACGGCAATAAGCAAGAAAATAATGGTATTTATGTTATTTATATTAAAATCTAACACACCCTAAAGTCATTCAAGATTAGGGTGAGTTTGTTTTTTCATCAGATTTGGAGAAATGCAGCATTGCATCACTTGCTCAGCAATGGATGTGAATGGGTGCCGTCAGAACGAGAGTCCAAACAGCTGATAAAAACATCACAAAAAAACAGATGTGTGGCTGAATGTTGATGTAAGAGACTAAAGGAAGAGTTATTATAGATTATAGAATTGTTGATGTTTTTATCAGACTCTCATACTGACGGCACCCATTCACATCCATTGATGCAGAGACACGTTTCTCCAAACCTTATGAAAAAACAGACTTCTCTACATTTGGGATAGTTTAAGGAAGAGTACATATTCAGCCAAATTTAATTTTTGGTTAAACGCTTCTTTTAGTGTCCATTAGTTATAAAAGAAACTAAATTTAACTATAAAGCAGCACTACAGAAGCCAGTTTAGTAATGTTTCAGTGCAATAATACAATAAAACAAGCTTATTGTCATTATCAGACTCACTTTATCTCCAATTTGTCTGACTTTTCTTGATGTACATCTGGAAATGCTCCTCAGACTAACACATTCTTGTCTTCTGAAGGTTCAGCGAGTGTAGTGCGGCTTTCTCTGCTGGTTTCGGAGAACGCTCACAGAGTTTTCCTGGCTGCTCTCACAGGGCAGGTGTTCCTCTGGGAATGTTCTTCAGCTCAGGATCTGAGCGGCCCGCGGGACACCACAGTCCCGGGACGCTGGAGTCAGATATCAGACCACGAAAACATTCACCTGCCCTCCAGCAAAGACAAAGAGGCTTCCGTTCACAGTGTGTTTGTGAAGAACCAGGTAAATACTACAGAAGCGCTGAGCTGGTGCAGATTGTTAAGGTTTGTGTGTATGTGTTTGTTTTGACTCTGGTGATGGGGTTTTTAGGCTGTCGGTGACGTGTGTCTGAGCGCTTTTGTCTTCATGGCTGAAGCGCAGCTCATCGTCAGCTTTCTGAAGATCCAGTGGGACGACAAACTCAGGTCAGATGATTTGAACCCAGGTTAATTTAAAAGCATTGTTTTTGGTGGCTGACTGTTATTAATGATATGAAACGTAATTATTTATTGAACATCGGTCTCGTTTATGATATTGCTTTTGGCACGGTTTTGTAAAAAAAACTTGAGAATATTAAAGAAATAAATCAAATGTATGCCTTTATGTTATAGTGTTATGTTTGCACAATATAAAATGCAAAGGTATATATAAAAAACATAACATGAAAGTGCAGTGAATAAATGTTTAAGTTCACAATATGAAAGTATAAAATATGTAAATAACATGAAATAAAAAAATAACAAATGCAGAGTGCAGGAAGTGGTGGAAATACTGTAAAATTAAAAGTAAATAAAAACACAGATACATCAAACTTATGAAAATAGTATTATCATATAATATGACAAACCCAGATATTTATTTATATACTGGAAACACTGATGTATATGAATGAATTAACAATTAATAAAGCAACAATGAAATGATCTTTTACAGTATATTAAAAAAGAAAATGTTTTTTCTACGAGGCATATGCCATTCCATTTATGTATTTTAAGTTTCGTAGCAAAATAATATACAAAAATATAAAATAATTAAATTAAATTAAATTAAACTAAAAATAACTAAAATAAACTAAAATCAATGATAAATGTAATTATTTATTGAACATCGGTCTCTATTATTATTTCGGAAAAATTAAAAATCCACTTGGTAATATTATATAAATAAATAAATATAAATTGATGTTAAAGTGTTATGTTTGCACAATATATAAAAAATACAGTGCATGTGTTTGTTTTGTTTGCACAATATAAAACTATAAATTAAAATAAAGAAATTATAATAAAGAGGTAGAAATATTTAAGGCTCCATTTATTTTTAGCAAATTAAGAATAAAAAAGAAATAAAAATACATACATCAAATGTATGCATTAGAAAATGAACTGATACAAATTTAATTACAATAATCAGACACTTTTAATGCACTGTTCAAGCTATAGATGTGTTTTCCTGCATCTCCTGGACTTTTGCTTCACAGCTCGGCAGGTTTCAGTGTTCGCTGGGTCTCGAAGTCATTCCCGCTCAGCCAGCTCCTGCCTCCGTGTAAAGCGGTGAAGTCCAGAGGCGCTCTGATCCCAGCGTTCTCTCCAGATGGTCAACTACTAGCCGTGGTCCTGAACCAGAAAGACCCGCAGGTGAGCTCAGCACTGCCTCCAGCTCAGTGAATCAGAACAAGACCAGTCATTAACGTGGATGTGTGTGTTTGTTTTCAGGCCACACAGGTGCTGTTCATCAGCACCCAGAACTTTGTGACCGTGTCCAGTGTTTTAGGAGGATGTGGCGTTAAGACGCTCAATATACCAGCAAAATATGTGAGGTGGGTGATTTAAAAACTCTTACTAGAGAACAGCTTTAATGAAGGATCATCAGTATAGTTTTAGATTTTATTAGTGCTGTGAAACTATTGATTGCATACAAAATAAAAGTTTTGTGTTCCGTGTATATTTATTTTGTATTTATAAATACAGACATATGCATGTATATATTTAATCTATAAAAATAACACATCCTTCTGAAAAAACAACAACAACATAATAAATAAACGCAGTACACGTACACACATTATGTAAATAAAAACTGATCGCAGTTATTCATTTCACAGCACAATTAGTTTTTATTAATAGTTTTAATTATTTAAAAAAATCTTTTTTTGTTTTTGTCATATTTTATATTCATATAAAATATTATTTTATATTCATAAATACATTTTATATTTACATTTTTATATATATATATATAGCACAAATCTGCCATAAAAATAGCATTATAAGGAAGACTTTATAGAAATCTATAGGAAATTCTGTCCTTGTCTGCACATGAATGAATGAGGGATTTATATTATTTTATAGTTATCTGATTTATATCATAGGATGTGTCATGAACAGGCTTCAGTTTATTGGTTTTTAAAATTCCCAAGAATCAGTATTCATCTTTTTCTTCCTCCTCTATGGTCACTAAGCAGTTAAATTAAGTAATTAAAACGTGAACTTGCTCAGCAACTTCCACAATATGTTCAGCAGCATAATGCAGCGTTAAATAAATGATGACAGGATGTGTGCCGGGTTCGAGGTGTAGTGTGTTCTGAGAGTAACTGTGTGTTCCTGCAGGTCGTACTGGGCTGGATCTGTGAGCTGGACTCCAGAAGGGCTTTATCTGGCCTGTGTGCTGAAGAGAGGCTCTCTGCTGATGCTGGCTCGTCTCGGTGGACTTGTGTCCCTGTCCACAACAGGATGCAGCATTGAGTTTGGTGCCGCCCACTTCCTGCCTTTGCACCCACTGGTCACCTACAGGTGATTTAAACTAAACTCTTTCAGAAACATTCATGGATGAAATGCCGTCTCAAAACCTTTTTTTGGCCATTACACATTTTATCTGGTTCTCCTTCCTTTCAAACGTTCTGCATTTTTTTTCTTCTCATTTTCTTTTTCTTATTTTTTTCATTTTGTATTGATTATATGTTTTTTTTTAATTTAATAAGTGATAATTGTTTTTACATTTTTTTTATTAATTACACGGGTGTGTTTTGAAATTTATTATACAAATATTTACACATTTAATAAAATGATTTAAATATATATTTGGAATAATTCACATTAAATAAAAACCTTTTAGAATTTTTTATTTAATGTTGTAGTTCTTAAATATACAAATCCATTTTTGCTTATGTATTAATTTATTAAAAAAATTCCATTTAATAAATTTATTTAATAAAATTATTATTAAATACATTTATTAAATGAGTGCTATATATATATTTAAAATTTATAAAAAATTATTTATTATATCTTTAAGGTTTATGACATTTGTTGTAACTATTTATAAATAACAATTAATGCTGAAAAATATTTTTTGTTAATAAAAAAAGTAAATATCAAATTTTTAAAAATAAAAATCTGTATTTTATTTTTATAATTGTAATTCTAATACATAGTGTTTAAAATTGTACCTTGTATATACTTTAATTAGACAAACATTAACACATTTAATAATTATTTTAAACATAAAAAAAAAAGTATTTGGCATTATTTATTATCTAAAATATTCTCAAATAAGTGATTTTATATATGTGTGTTTTGCTTGCACAAATAATGACCTTTCTTATTATAAAAAATACAACTGCAAGCTTTATATCAGATGCATGCTGTCATGCATGGAAAAAAAGTTTATATTTCAAATGTTCTGTCATCTGTAGACCTCCAGTGCCTCAGCAGTCTCAGGACGTGTCCAGCTCTAGCATGTCTCTCCGTGACCCCATGAGACAGCGCTACTCCATCACATGGCATCCTCGCCAGCCCTTCCTAATCATGTCCGACGGCTACATGATGACGGTGCTGAGGATAAGTGAGCGTCCGTCTGCCGCCGGACTGATGAGCGCCGCCCTGCTGGACGCTACCCAGGGACTGGAGCACATCCGGAGAGTCCTGTGCTCGTCTCAGGTCAGAGCACAGCATGCTAGTTACTGTTAGGGCTGGGCAATGTGGCCAAAAATGAAGATCCTCTAAGTTAATCCTCTAGTTAAAGAAATATTTAACTAATTATATTCCGAGTGCTGCACACATGAAGCTATCAGCAACAACAAACAGCAGCTTTCAGCCCATCAACATGATGCAAACATGAAATATCAGACATACAGTAGTAGTGCTTAACAGGTTTTTTATTCGATTGTGCTCCTTTATGTTGTCTGTTGCAATCGCGTCTCTTGGAAGAAATGCTTTCCAAAAACAAGAAGTAACATTTTCTTGCGTGTTTTCATTCTTTTCTGTTTACTGTTCTTAGTTGTGTTGTGTTGGAATGCTGTAATGATGATGGCTAGTGTCTTCTGTGTGTTTCAGCCTCAGTTCAGGTCCAGGCTGGAGTCTATGTCCACTCTGAAGTTCACAGGAAGTCTTCAGGCTCTTAAGGAGAAAGAAACACCGCTGTCTGCTCTGCCTCTGTACCTGCAGGAGACAACAGAGCTCACACAATACACAGAGAGAACTCAGGTCAGCTGATGTGATAGCAAAAAATGTTACGGTTAAACAGACAATGTGCCATTTTAAAAAATATTTTAAATCTTTTTAGAATTGTATTAATTTACGATTAATTTAACTGCAATGTATTTTTTAATGATTACACTTATTTATGTAGCATTGTTGTTCTTTTCCTAATCTTTGTCTTCTTTTAATCAACATAATTGTAATTTGTTAAAAAAATCTATTTAATTAAATCAAAAACTTTATTTTTAAAAAATTAGATTTTTTTTAGAAAATTTAAAAAATTTACTTATACTTATAGATTAAATAAAATAAATTATAAATATTAAAAAAGAAATTACAAATATAATTTTTAATACATTTTATGAAATAGTATTTTTATATTTAAATTTTTAATAATGTTTTAGTGATTAAATGTGTGTGTGTATATATTTGTTTTTTAAAAAGTTTTACTTTTATAATGTAATATCATCTGAATATACTGTGTAATGCTGTTTTGTGACAGACAATTATAGTTTTAACTCCGTATAAATATTGTTTTTTACAATATTTATTCAAAATTAAAATACACACTGTCTGTGATAACAATCGCATAAATAATTAAATTCAATTACATTTATATATATATTTTTCTGTAATTGTATTAAGTATTTATTATTCATAAAATTATTAATCAATTAAATGATGTATAATTAATTTGAATGTTTTTCTATTATATATATTTTGAAGAACTATTTAAACGATATTTACACATGTAATAAAAATGATTTAAAATTACTTTTACAAATAATTGTAGAAAATAAAACAATTTTACACACACAGGACATATAAATGTATTTATGTATAATGCACTATATTTATATATATAAACATGATACAATATTATTTCAATAATTTGTTTCGTTGTTTCATTATTTATATATGTACGATATGTCTCTTTAGGATGAGGAAGACCGTGATTCTGATGAGGGTCCATTTACCTGCTCACACACAGAAAACGGAGGCAAGCTGGAGTTTGCGTCTATGTTTGACACTCTTCACGCTCAGCCGGCGTCCTCGGGTCTGCAGGAGGATCTGGACGGGGTCCACAGGAACCTCACGAGAGCCTGGGCTCTGGGTGTGTCTCTGGACTCGGTCCAGCAGAGAAAGCGTCTCCTCAGATACACCGTCCTCTGCGTCTCTCGCCTCCTGAGCCTCCTCCGGCTCAGAGACGGGTGGGTCACTCAGGCCCTTCACACCCTCAGGACGCTGCTGTCCTTCCTCCCGTGGGACGCCGGACGCACAGGTGGACGAGGCTGTCTGGGGGTCGCCGTAGAGTTCACTAGATGTTTCGTGGATATGTTTCTCCCACCTTCCTCATCCGATTTAACCCTTGCCTCCCAGAACTTCCGCGCAGCGCTCGTCGTTCTTCAGAGAGCGTCTCAGAGCATCGATCAAACATACAGCCTCCCGCCGAGAGCAGGGCATCATGGGAAAGACGACCAGCTGACATATTCCTCTGACATATTTTCTGTCCCCGTGTTACAAGACGATGTTGATTCTGACGCCGAGACAGGAGCACAAACAGCCCCTTCTAATAGGTATTTTTGGTATACTTGAGGATAAGGTTTTCCTAACTAGTGCTGCTCATAGTTGTGATCAAATCCCTGTTAGACTGCAGCTTAAATGATTCATCAGATATCATGAAATAGCAACTACCCAGAACACCCTAGCAACTTCATAGGAACGTACTAAAACAACAAAATCATTTTTTTGTTTGTTTTTAATTTTTATGAATTTATAATTAATTTGAGATATTTTATACATTTCCATTGAGTAGTATTTACATTTTGTCATTTAGCAGATTTGCAAATGAGGACAAGGGAACCAAGATCAACTTAAGAGCAAAATATTCAAGTTTATTATTTTATTGTATAATAAAAAGAAAACTGATGGAATAGAATAAAAGAATTTAGCATGCTAGTGTTAAAAACCTTTATTTTCATTAAAGATAAAAAATAAATATTATAATAAGATAAATTAAAAGATTGGAGAAGGTAGTGTTATTATTATTATTTTTTTTAAATGGAAAATAAGCCGTTAGTAATTTAATAGTATCTGAAAGTTTTTAAAGAATAGAATTAGAATAAAGAGTGCTAGAGTATTTAATATTGTATTTTCATTTATTTATTTAAATTTAGTTCCATTTTATTCTGGGGGGTAAATATTTAATTAAATTCATTGATTTATTTAAATGTATTCCTTTCGTTTATTTCCATTTGCATTTATTCATTATTTTAATTACAATTTAAAATACTATGAAGTTTTATTAATTTCTAGTTTTTTAGTAATTGTATAATTCATATTAATTAATTATTTAATATAATTAAATCATTTTCCATTACTTCCATTTATTTTTTTATTTATTTGTTTTTTTTTACGTTTATTTAGAAGAGAGCGTTTTGTCTGGCCTGACATCTCTTGTGTGTTTTTTTTTTTTTTTTTTTCTCTCAGATTGGTGGTTATTTGGCGTGAAGTGTACAAAAGGGCTTTGCTCTATCAGGAGGAATTACGTCACCGCAGAGGCGTAAAAAATGAACTTGAGAAGATGTCAGCTATTATACCTCAAATCCAGCAAGCTTTACAGTCAGCCGGAGACCATCTTGAGGAGGGCCACACGCTGCGAAGTTTCAGCGGTGAGCAACAAAAACAGAAGCATCTGTTATTACCAGGATGTTATAATGATGTGTTGCTGTTGTTGTCCACCCCCAGGTGAACAGCACTTTATTTTAGGAGAGTATACAGAGAGTGTTCAGGTTTGGAGGACTGAGCTGAGGGCAGAGAGACAGAGAGGTCAGTCGCTGTTTTTAATCAAACTCTCCTGTTAAATGTCCGGCGTCGCTCAGTCTGTCCGTCCTGCGTCTCTCAGCAGGTCCGAGGACGTGTTATCTGGAGACTCGCTGCTGTCTGGCTCTTCTCTACACGCTGCTCTTCCAGTACCGACTGCGTGAGGCTCAGGCTCTGTGTGACCGTCTGGCACGGCAGTTACAGACACGAGCAGGACAACAGGAAGAGAAGATGCCAGCAGAGGATGGTAGGAAGTAGATTATTACCTCTGTGAACTGACCAAGTGGACACGGTTTCAAAATAGACAAATATTAGACAGATTAACCCTATTAAACTAGTGCTGCATTTGAATAAACTATGTATCAAGCAAAAAAATAGTAGTATGTCCAAATTCATAGTATTTATATATTTTATTATATATATGTGACAACTGAGGGACTCACATGCAGCTATTACAGAAGATTTAAACACTCACTGATGCTCCATATTAAGAGCTGGGGTGTGAAAACTTTTATTTAACTTATTTTGTCTTCTGGTAAAGATGTAAGTATCTTCTGCAGCTCCTGAAGGGCAGTACTGAATTAAAAAATATAACATTTACAAAAAATTATAGCAAAAATGTGCACTTCTCCATTGCGTTCAAAAGTTTTCACACCCAGGCTCTTAATGCATGTTTTCTTCTTCTGGAGCAGCGGTGATCGTTTGGACCTTCTGTAATAGTTGTGTATGAGTCCCTCAGTTGTTATCAGTGTGCAAAGGAGGATCTCAAAATCATACAGCCATTGTTGGAAAAGGTTCGAAAATACACACAGGATTTGTGGGATTTTCCTGATGAACACCAGTACTGGACAAATAAGGGACTCGTGAACAAATATCGCTTAACAAAAGACACACAGCTGTGAATAGTTCAGATAACTTTTGGTTTTTACTATGGTATGTTTTGAAAAGTAGAATCACATTTTATTTTTAGCTTCAGATTTTATTGGGTTAATCATTTGGCCAAGATCCCGAAAATGGAGATGCTTTTTTTTTTTTACTTTAATGCATATGATACATGTGCACTCTTAACTGAATGGTAAGGTTTTTGTTAAGAGGTCACAAAGACTGCACTTATTTGATCAAAAATACAGTAAGGACAGTAATATTGTGCAATATTATTACATTTAAAATACCAGTTTCTTATGTGTTATGTTTTCTAGCCCTGACCCTTTTATAAATCATTCTAATATTCTGCTCCAGAAAGGGTTCTGATTATCATCAATGTTGAACACAGTCGTGCTGCGCAATATTTTTGCGGAAACATTTTATGTTTCAGGATGTACAGATGAATGGATTCAAAAGAACAGCATTTATTGGAAATAAAAATATTTGATGACATTATAAATGTACTTACGGTCACTTTTGGTCAGTTTAATGCATCCTTGTTGTATAAAAGTACTTATTTCTAGTAGAGACGCCACACTTTGAGCAGTAGTGTATTGCTGGTTGTTCTGTGCGGTCGGTAACAGGTTTGTCTCTGTAGATGAGCTGGTGTCCGAGGGTCCGGCGGGGCGTGAAGCGGCCTGTGCTGTGGTTCAGTCTCTGGGCAGGTTTATGGCTGCGTTCTTTACTAACCGGCCGCTCTGCATCCTCCCGCCACACAACGTGGACGTGCTGCCGCCTCTTCACCTACCACACGGTGAGCTCACAACAAACTAAACATGAATGTTAGTGTTTCTGTGCACGGTCAGCTCGTTTCTGGATTAATGGAGTGTACAGTCAGAGCACACTGCATGAGATGCTCTGTCCCATAATGCAATGCACTTGGTCTTTCATGTCTAATGTGACTAATAAACCAGAAATGATTGTAACTATTTCTGGACTGGCTCCCAAAAGTTCAGATATTTTTATGCAAAGGTGGCATCAAATGCAAAACATGAATTTGATGAGACTCTCTTTTATCTATTCAAGTTTATTCAGTGATGTAATGTTATTTATTTGTATTTTAAATAAAAATATTTGAAATACATTTTTAAATGAGGGCTGTCAGTCTAATTAATTATGTGCATGAGATTAATCTAATTACTCAAAAACTAAATTTGGTTGTGAAAATACTATTAAAGCTATTATTGAGATTAATGAGAAAATATCAAGTAGACATTACAAATAGTAGCTTTAGAAATAAATATTTTTTATTTCATTTAACAAACAAACGTAACATAAAACTTATAAAAAAACACAAAAATGTAAAATAAAAACTGAAGATATTAAACTTGCCACAACTTTATTTATTTATTTTTAAATAACTAAAAGAAATTAACTCACTAAAGCCTTTTTTTTAAATAATTAAAAATAAATTAAAATAGCATTAGTACTGAAATATAAAAATAAATCTTTTTAAAGTCTAATTTTATATTATGGTATATAAATAATACTGAATTAACACTGAAATAAAAATGTTAGATGAAAAGTGATCTAATTCCATTAGTTGCCGTGCAGCATTTCTGCTAAATTTTTATTTAGGTTTTTTAAGCTCACATTTTCTATTTTTTACTATTTTTCTCTAAAATGAAAAATTAATAATTAAAGAATACCTTAAATAAACTGTGTGTATAGAAATATACTCGCATGCATGTATATTTTTAAGAAAAATGTTATATTTGTATATAATATCAATTATATAGATATAAAAATAAGCATTTAAATACACTAAATGTTTTCATTTATATATACATAATAAACATACACTGCACACACACACACACACACATTATGTAAACAAACACTTTTATCTCGGATGCGAACACTGCTAATAACTAAAATGAATACCTAAAACTGAAAATGCTAATTCAGTATGTTCCTAAATGCTAAAAAAAAAGTATATAAATAAAGCTATAATAACATTGGTGTGCAGGTTCTCTTTATGGTGTTACATACTATTTATTTTAATGATGCTAGTATTGCTTTCTGAACACAGTCGGAGTGTCCTATGGCTAATAAAGCAGTGTATGATGTTTCACAGACGCCGGCGGACGTGTGGTAGAGTTGTGTCAGACTCGTGTCTCTCTGTCGGTGCGCTCTGAGCAGCTCTCGGCGCTGTGGACGGTGGATTACGCTCTGGAGCTCCTCCTGCTGGGAGGATTGATGCCTGAGGCCGTGTGGATGGCGCTTCGGCTGGGAGACTGGAAGATGGCCTCCGCCCTCGGCCTGGCCTACACCCACTACTGCAGCGGACCGTTGGACATCAGCAGGTATGTTGTCAGGATGAAGGTCTGGTTCTCTGTCGCTTCAGATGCTACAGTGATGTTTTCGATGTTTTTAGCTTGCGTTGGAGAGAACTGCACCTTCCCAGCGAGCTGAAGCCTGCTGAAATATTTCAGGATCAGCTGGAGATGCTACTGGGCCGAATGGCTGGGTCTGAAGAAGATGCTAACGCAGGTGAACATGTGGTATTTATAATCAGGGTGAATAATGAGATATAGAGTATAATTATATCAAAACATACGCGTTACGTCTCCAAACATCTCTGTAATACATGTAGTGTTCATTGTTTGTTCGTGTTAACTAATACATTAACTAATGTTATCGACATGTTATAGTAAAGTATTACCAATATACTGTAATACATAGTTATTATATTAGGTGTAAAACTATTATATAAATAAAATAAAATAATGTTTAAAAAATGCAGTATTTAATTAAAACAAATGAAAAATACACGTAATGTTAAAAAAAATATATTTTAGAACGAAAATGAAAAATGTTGCCTTGGCTACTAACGAAAATAAGTACTAAAAAGACTAAAACTAAAACTGAGACCAAATAAAATTAGAGCTAAGTATGATAGGCTACCAGGATCAGTATGGTTTTTATTGTTTTTAAAGAAGCCTGTATTCAGCTTTGCATCACCTGTGCTACTTAAAACCTGTGGTGTTGTGCTCCAGGGTCACATATATGTGTATATAATAAAAACTAAAAAATGAATTGATAGTATATAAATAATAAAATGAAAATAAAGTCCACAGGTAATATGTTGTGTGTTTGTTGCTCCTTCAGGTACAGTGGGTGGTGAGGATGTAGATCTGGTTCAGGTCTCTGTGCAGGAGATCCTGAAGGCGTCTGTCATGTCGGAGCTGGATGTCATCTCTCAGCCTCTAACACGACTTTTGGACGCAGCCAAAGAGCGAGCTGCATCACTTCCTGCTCTGGTTCCTCCTGTGTTCTACCTGCCTGCTCCTCCTCTGTACTGTCCACAGCCTTCACCGAACACACAGGTGAATCACGCACAAGACGGGTTTCATCCTGTGGTGCGAATTGTACTCACGAGTAAACATTTGCCAATCCAATGAGTCAAAAAGAAGAAAATTACTATATCCGGATAAACTGGCACTATATGCTAAGCCACTGAATATAATAATTCTCAAAAATAAGAAATTGTTATACTATATAAAAACAGGGTGATGGACTCATCTTCAGCTGTGCTTGCTTCTCCTCAGGACTCTGTGAGGGATGCAGCTCTGGTTCTGGAGAGAGAGTCTCGCTGTCAGGTTTCTGGACTGGTTCAGAAGGTTCTGATGCTCTTCAGAGCGGCACACAGCTCTCGGCCCGCGGCGCAGTGGTACATCAGCAATCTTCATCGCAGCAGACACTTACTGCACAAGGTGCGATTCCCATGTGTCTACCTCACAAATACTTACCCAAGTACCCAGCAGTTACTTGGACATGTACCGTTACAATCTGTCAGTCTTTGGGTGTCAGTAGCCTTTATCTAACCAGGTTAAATATAAAAGTTATTTACTACCAAGCTGTGTTAGCAGTTAGGTCAACATGTGCCTTTATAATGTCTTGGTGTCAGTAATCTTTATCTAACCAGGTTAAATATAAAGGTTTCTTACTAACTAGCTTTGTTAGCAGTTACTTGGACATGTTCCATTCTTATGATTCTCTGGGTGTCAGTAACCTTTATCTAACCAGGTTAAATGTAAAGGTTACTTACTAACTAGCTTTGCTAACAGTTACTTGGACACGTACCGTTGTAATATTTCAGTATTATCTTGGTGTTAGTAACCTTTATCTTACCAGAATAAATAGGTTGGTACTTAAAAAGGTTACTTATTAGCTAATCGACCAAACAGCTACTTAAATTTTGAGTAGTTTCTTGTAATGTAAAAATGTTAATGTCTTAGAATTATTTTGCCATTACTAACCTTTATCTAACCGGGTTAAATATATAGGATACTAACAAATTAACTAAACAAATATAACAAATTGACTAACATGTTAGCAGTTACTAGAATGTGTTCTTAATATTATTTGTGTTAGTAACCTTTATCTAACCAGGTCAAATATAAAGGTTATTTACTAACTTGTTAACTAACTAACTAACTAACTAACCAACCAACCAATCAGCTAGCTAAAATATGTTAGTATTTTTTTCTACTAGTTTCCATGGTAATGTTTTGGAATTCATTGGGAGTTAGTCATTTTGATTTCAACCAAGTTAAAATAAAGGTTACTAACTGTCTAATTAACTAAGCAGCATATTAGCAGTTACTTAGAAATATGCTGTTATAATGTCTTAGTATTGTTTGGGAGTTAGTAGCCTTTATCTAGCCAGCTTAAATATAAAGATTACTAACTTTCTAACTTACCTAACATGTTAGCAGTTACTTGGTCATGTGTTATAATTATGTATTATTATTATATTGTCTTAGTATTGTTTGGAAGTTAGTAAGAGTTAGTAAATAACTAGGTTAAATCGAAAGGTTACTAATTGATTAAACAAAAAAAAAATTTTTCTTCTTTTTTTTCAAAAGTATCATTTGAATGTTTTAGAATTTCTATTTGGATTTAGTACTAGTTAGTAGTAGTTTGGATATTGTTTTAAGAACGTCATTGTTGTTGGTAGATCGGGAAGAAAGCGTCCGAACCCAAAGCAGAATTGATTCCTGATGGACTGAGGAAATTCTCCACTCATCGTGGGTTCTTCCAGTCAGGGCCCAGCAAAGACATGCATAGAGTCACTACCCAAATCATAAGTATGTTTAATGTATTTAGCTGTCAGAACATGTCTATGTGAAGCTCCATGTATGTATATGATTATGTGCTTTTGTGTAGTATGTTTCCGTGAGTTGTGTGCTCTTTGCTGGATGCTCCATGTGAGAGACAAGCTCAGCGTTTCCTGTAGAAGGTACCAGGCTGCAAGGCAACAGGAGAAAGACACTCGGGTGCGTTTAAAGAATGAATGTATGACTATCTCTGCGATACCTGGTGGGTCAATCTATGCTTTTGTCTCTCAGGTCAGTGAGATGAGTTTTTCGGATCTATGTGGCGAGGCTCTGTGTTGGGCGCGCCGCCTCCTGCCCTTCTGCCGTTTCCTGAATGCAGAGGAAGTCCTACAGGACTTAGTGCTCAGCCTGGTGTCTGAGCTCCCGCCGAGTCATTTGGTAAAATACATCTGCATCACTAATCTAAACATACACTCGTTTAGGATACTTAATGCTTTGCACTATAAATTGATCAAAGTCTTTTTGTAAGTTAATAAGCAAAGGTTACTGAGTACTGAACTTTTAGTATTTTTTTGGAAGTTGGTTAGAACCTTTATTTTACCAGGGTAAATTGTTAGTTGGGTAAACTAGTGTGTTAGTAATTTCTTGGACGTTGTCATGTCTTTGTGTTCTGTGGGAGTTAGTTGGTGACCTTCACTTAACCAGGTTAAAAACAATGGTTGCTAACTAACATATTAACAAGTGGACAGTTGTGTTTTGGACAAGTGCCATAGAATTCTTTGCGAGTTAGTTACTTATCTTTATTTTTAACTTAGTAGATTAAGGTTAACCACAAATAAACCAACTAACTAATAAACATCTATGGTTGTACTGTTTTAGTATTGTTTAGGAATTTACTGGTCATCTTTGTTTAACAAGGTTAAAATAAAAGTTAGCAAACTAGTTGGTTTGTAATCTTTATTTTTAACCTAGTTAAGGACAGTTTACCAACTAACTAACTTGCAAACAATACTAAGGCATTATGTCGGTCTAAAAAAAGAAATAAAATTCGAAATAATCTTATCCACCAGTACATCTTTGTAGTGCCTGACCTGTTCAGTTATTCCAAGCTTGTGTTTTATGACCTATGTATAGACGGCAGAAACTCTTGCAAAAGTGTTTCCTGATGAGACGGAGTCTGTTCGCGTGCCGCTGCGGGATAAATACACGTCTCTGGTGCAAAGACTGAGACCCGCGATAGTGCCAGACGCCTTGACACCAGGCAAGAGCTGCTTTAAAGAATAGCACACTCAGAATGATGGCTCTTTTCTTTGTTTGGGAGTCAGCCTCTGATCAGATGTGCTCATGTTCACAGATGTGGAGGAAGGAAGTGAGAGGGAAGATGAGGGCGGCGATACCGTGATGATTCTGGTTCAGGATCAGCTGAGGCAGAGACGCCGGGAGCTTCGGCGTCTGGCAAAGTACCTGGGCGCACCGGAGCCGTATCTGTGGGAGAGAGAGGAGGAGGAGGACAGGGGAGGTGCTGCCTCTATACTGAAGCGCCTCTCTCTCGGGACTAGTTTGAGTGACAGCACCCTGACAGACTGTGGGCGCCCCCTAGTGTACACTGAAGGAGACACGGCTGAGACGCTGTCAGAGCCTCTGTCCCCAGAGCTGCAGACCAAATCTGCACACAGGTAACTAGTGTTAGTGCTAGTGTGCTACATACTGCAGTATATTGAGTGTTTTTTTTTTTTTTTTTTTTTTTTTTTTTTACAAATATTATGTGAAACCGTATGCATGTGTCGTATTCTGCACGTTTGGGTCATCCACACACTAAAAGTCTTTCTTCTTCAAAATTGACTTGCCGTTGCTTTGTAATAAATTGACAGTTTCTGAAAAAAAATTGAGCATCAAATAAATAAATCAAATAAAAATAAAACTAAAACAGTGCAAAAACCCTTAAAATAACACATCTTGAGCACACAGAATAACATAAGTGGTTTTTGAAAGATTACTTGCTGCTTTGAGCGATTATGTAGTTGTGGTAGTTGTAATTGCGATTATAAATACGATTAATTGTGCTGCCCTAGAACATATCAAATGTATGTTTTATTCCGAGCATGCATGGTGTGTACTGAGTAGTAGGCCCCTGAGCATATGAATATGGTAAAGCTCTTTCTTGTGTTTGTAGCTCAAAGAAGGCAACATTTCTGGATGCACCTGAGAAATCAACACACGAAAGAAAAGCTGATAAACGATCTAGCTCAGAGCGGACCGTACCCTCAGTGGGAACCTGGGAGTTCGAGTTGGAGGATGAGGAGTACGCGCTCTTCCTAGAGTTATTCCTCAGCTACATGCTGGGAAAAGACAGCCTGGACGTCGAGGAGTCCGAGCTGCCTTTACTGAGCGCTTTCTCACAACATCTCCGCTCTAGAGAGCTGCACTCTGTGAACTTTGACATGCTGACCACTCTCAAACGCCGTCAGAAGGATCGGAAACGAAGCGGTCAGTTACCTTTCTTCCACGCCGGTCACTGCTTCCGAACTCTCCCGGTCACTCCTGAGCCTCCGGCATCCATCGAGGCAGTTCAGCCTGACACTTCCCACTGTGCTCTTCCTGGGCTCCGTGCTGGGAAACATCAGGGTCTTTTTGCCCTTCGTCGACATGCTTCCTTAATATCCAAAGTGAAAGAGAACTCGATTGGCACTGAAGTCGAGTCAACAGGCTTTAGGATCCTCTCTGAGGCTGAAGGAGATGTTCAGACAGAGCTGGACGCCTTACTCGAGGTCCGGTTTCCTCAGCTGGCCCGACTGCTGGAGTGGATGCTGCGCTGGGCCGACAGACGGGTTCTGCTCTCTCAGCCAATCAGAAAGAGCTCAGAGGGCTCCGGTGAATCGGTGGTCATCAGGGTCAAAGCCTCAACCCCTGCAGTGCTGACCGCGCTGGAGCTGCTGGAGCAGAGGTACAGCGCCGCCCTGCTGGGAGAAACCTCACATCACTTCCATACTGAGGTACGCTTGCTTTTGGAGACGTTATTCTATAATCTTAGATGGGATTATTTTTTATACTGTTATGATTTTTCAAGAATATTTAAAATATGCTAGTTGATATGCTTTTGTTATTTATTTGTATTGCTTTTAAATATTAATGACGTAGCCTTAATTTCTTTTTTTATGTCAGTTCTGTTTTAGTTTTAATTCAGTTTTATTTAAATACTAGTCAAATTCATGGTACATAAACGGTTCAAGCATTATATTAGCACTGTTTCTAATAGTTTTAGTTTCTCCACGCAGTAAGACGCTGACATAGCAAGTGTTCAGTCATGAAATCAGATTCTTCCCTTAATGAAGTCCAGTCACAGCGGCCACATGGAGTGTTCGCAGGAAGCACATTTTTGATGCATGTTAATGCCGTGTCAACCATGATCTCTCTCGAGTGACCACTTATGATCAGGTGACCTGAGATGAATGATATTAAAGGGCCTCAGGAGACACTTAGAGTCAGTATTTCAGTTCATGGGGCTTCAGCTGTCAGAAGCACCACAGAGACTTCAGAAGAAATGTGAAACAGACTCTGAACTCGGTTCTCTCCTGCGCTTCATCAGAGGGAGGAGTCTGTGGCTCAGCCAATCACAGGCTGGAGGCGGGACCGAGAAAGCAGTGTGGACACAGGTTACCCGGGGTCAGCAGAGACACCCCTCACGCTCCCGGAGCTGGACGTCCAAGAGTGAGTCCGCTGCACACATCTGCTGACAAACAAAAAAAGACCTCAATCTGACGGTCTAGAGAAGTATGTGCATGAAAACACACGTGAGCTATAAAACGGTGTGCAAATAATAAATCAAAAGCGCTTTTCAGGACATCACAACCCTTGTAAACGCATCTCTTTACTCCTGATTCTGAATATTTTCCATATGGACTATAAAAGTACATTGTCAGTGTTTTGTTTAAATAAAGCAGATTATTTGAGTGTTTTTACAAGAACATATTTCACATTTAATTTAATGTGTTTTGTCTTGTTATTATTTGTGAAAAAAGCTAATTGTGAAATCTCTCTCTCCAACCTTTTATAGAAAAATGTTTTACACCCTAAATTTGTTGGTATTATTATTTTTTTCAGTTTTATTTATTTGTGTTCTCAACATCAGTGTTATTTTAGAATTATGTGTACACTCTTATATAGTTTTTTCAAATATTTTAAAATAGCTTTACATTTTTTTTACATGTGTTCAGGTTTGTTTTGTTTGTTTTTTTATTTTTATTTTATGTGCCTTTGTCGTTTTTATTAGTGTTATAAACTATTTATAAAAAAAACTTGTTTTCCATCAGAAATAGCCCAATAAATACCAAATAGTTTCTACACCAGTGGTGTGTCACAACAACAATAAAAACAATGGAATTCTGGGAATGATGTGGAAACAAAAGCATGTTAGACAAATGAAAACTCTTCTGTTTAAAGCTTTTAAAGATGTCAAAAGCAATTACAGAAATCAAACAGAGTTGCAGTTTTGACGATGTGGTGTGATGTTTGTTCTCAGTGCGCATGAAGCCGAGGATGAGGAGGAGCCGTGTGAACGTGAAGACACAGTGACCACTGACGAACAGATCAGAGACATCAGACAGACCTCTACAGACGGTCCGGTTCCAGACATACTCATGCCTTTTTAGCTTGTACTTTTCTGTATTAACAAAAAATAAGTGTCAAATTACTGATGCACATTAGTATTCTGTTTATACTAATTATTATTCATGTTAATTAAAAGCGTACTCTCCCTTCTTGTTGACTGTAGTTTTGTTTACAGATGAGAGCAGCGCAGCTGATGTCACCGAAGCATCGTGGCCCAATCAGAGCAGAGCTCACAGAGATCAGGTGAGTGTGTGCTGCCCAGTCAGTGTACAGAGATCACTAACATTACTGTTCTGAGATACAATACTGTTCAAAAAGACAGGATTCAATGGACTGATAGCATCATTCACTCACTAAACTGGACTATATTCACATTATGAATATTTAAATCAATATATAGCGTTTATACTCAAATCAGCACCTCAAAATAAAAATGTATAGGCTACTTAATATTAATGGATGTGTGTATGTATGCATTTCTGATAAGTAGTTATTCAACTAAATGTAATAGTTATTAATACTTTATTTATTATTATTAATTATTAATAATAATAATAAAATTACATCGACTTCATCAGCAATGTTTTTTTGTTGTTATTTGTCAGTACTTATTTATATATAATATATCATTCTTTATTATTTTAGTAGTAGTAATTCATATAATAATAATAATTTGTTTTCACATCATAATATTTTTACTCGAATCGATTTTTATTGGTCAGTAATATGAAGATTGTCAATAATAGATGATCATTTATATTTAGTTATTTAATAAAAATAATATGTTATTAATAATAGCAATAATTTATTTAATAACGCACTGCAATAATACAGTTACTCGTGGGTAATTAGTTATTTAAGGATTAATCACAATGAGTCACATTTAAATTACAAGTTTTTGTTTATATATGTAATATGTGTGTGTGTATTGTGGATATTTACTATGTATATATAAATACAGGCATGCATGTGTATATTAAAAATAGATATGTTTATATATGAAATGTATTTATATATCATGTAAAATATAAGAATATAAATGTATGTAAATATATTCTGTTTTACATTGACATATTATACACAGTGTACACACATATATTATGTAAATAAAAAGTTTTATTTCGGAAAGCACTAATAATTACTTATCAACAGTAATTCATGTTATTATAAAGATGCAATATTATCCGTATTTGTATTTATTTCTTTAGTTGGTTAGTTGCCAATATCTTTACATTTACATTACATTTATTCATTTAGCAGACGCTTTTATCCAAAGCGACTTACATGTGGGGAAAACAGCAGCGATTAGTCCTAAA
>JAUYWG010000044.1:17809916-17821579 GCA_034779775.1 Enteromius afrohamiltoni
TGGGTAGGGTTAGGGTCAGGAGCTACAGATTACATTGAGTCAATGTATGTCCTCACAGAGATAGCTGTACAGAGTTGTGTGTGTGTCTCTCTGTCTGTCTGTGGGAGTGAGTGTGTGTGTGTGTTTGCGTTTGTGCGTGAGTGAGCGTGTGAGTTTGTGTGTGTGTGTGTTTGCACGGAGTGAGTGCTTTCCATCGGATTGTGTCTCACCCGAGGGCCACGATGCCATTAGCGCACGACACACTCAGCAGCCACGCGTCAGTCACGAGAGCGTCCGGACGAACCTCAGGAAATAGCGATGGAAAATGGTGACGTGGGTCCGGATGATGGAGGTCCGTGTGTCACCGCTAACCTTTTTGCTTAATGTAGCGTGAGAGGAATCAGCACAACTCCTGAATGGAAAATCGCTTGCTTTTTCCTCGTGACCCCAGAATCACACACACACACACACACACACACACTTTATTTGGGTTGTGTGTGGCGACTGTGAAATGTGGGCACTTTAATCAAGAGTAAACAGGAACACGTTGCTGTAGTAATCAGTGTTTGAGCTCTTGGTGTGATTGTTGTGTTTCTCGCAGCTCACGCTCTGCCCATGTTCCGCGAGGCTCGGCAGCGCAGCACCAGGAAGCAGCTGGAGAAGGACCGACTGGATCCAGTCAGATCCCACAAACCCGAGCCGCCCGTGTCCGGACCAGGTGACGTCTCTAAAGCATCAGTCATTTATAGCAGCGTTCCTTCTGTGACATACACATTTTATTATTATATTACTTTTATTTTATTAAAGTTTCAATATTAGCTTTTCACTTTTGAAAGATAATTCACATGCTCTCTCTCTCTCTCTCTCTCTTTCTCTCACACACACACACCTGCATTAGTCTGCTATCAACATCTCAAGTCTCTGTCTAAAATGAGGTCTAAAATGAGGTGTTGGATGAGATGGGAAAGAAATAATAGTGTTTTAAGTACAAAAACTGGACAAATACTTTAAAATACATCACCTGGCAACCGTAGTATAAGCAGAATAATTGACTCCAGGCCGTTGAATTATGGAAAAATAATGCACACCCGAAGTGGTGATTAGTCAACTAATTAATGTAGGTTATCTACTGTAGTTTTTAGTACAGTTACACCTTATGTAATTGAATTTAATACTGTGTATAAACTGTAGAACTTTTATATATACAATAGTGGATTTAACAATAAAATTCATGCTTTTTATGTATGCTTCTCACTTTAAATAATAGTATTAATATACAGTAATTAGTAGTGCACTGAGGTAAAAGTCCTAGTTAATAAAAAGAATTGGACTAAAGTATGACCAGAGCACTAGTTACTTGAAAGAATTAAAGCAACTTTTTCATGTCTGTTACTAAGTAATCTAATTACACTGTTGGAGATGTAATTAGTAGCTAGTAATTAATTACTTTTTTTACTGGTCACTTTATTTTAGGGGCTCTTAATTGGTCGCTTATTAGCATGCATTTTACTAGAATTTATTAGTAGTCATTTAGCACATATTAAAGGAAAACAATCAGATTCAATGATCTATGCTAAGCTACAGCTAAAAGTGCTACCGCCAGACCCGGAGAATGGCTGAATGGGTATTTAACTCAACTATTGGAAAATTGGCTATTGGCTACTTTAAAAAAAAAAGGTGTTGTGTTCCTTTAATGCCTTATTCTACGTTCCTAATCTAAATTTAACAAATAACTGTTAATAAGCAGCAGATTAGGCGTTTATTGAGGTTAATAGTGTTCGCTTTGTGATTGTGTGCTGATCTCTGCGTTTATCCAGGTCGTGGCGGTCGAGTGGCGGCTCACGGCGGGACGCTGTCCTCCTTCATCGTCAAAAACATTGCCCTGGACAAAACCGACGACAGCAACCCGCGAGAGGCCATCCTGCGGCACGCCAAAGAAGCTGCTGAGAACCCGTACTGGGTCGCCCCGGCCTATACACAGTAAGACAACATCATCGTACGCTTAACCACATCACAGACCCGAACAAACCTATAGAGCAGTGTTGATAATCTAGCTATTTAGCCGCTTCACCACCCGTTTTCAGACAAGGTTTAGGGACAATTGTAGCAAACCTCATCTAAGTTCTCATCTTGCCCACTGATCTACATGCGTCTTTATATAGATCAGTGGATTTGCTATTCTGATGTCTTCTAGTTTTAGTCAAAAAAGCAGTATTGAACACTGCAGGTGGAGCTACGATCAACATTCAGTGCTTTTTGGGAAACGCAGACTGACAGACACACTAGTGCTCTTAATATTACATTTAAGAAAGATTGAAAATTGAAATATTAGTTTAATAATGAAGATAAATAATAAAGATTAAGAAAGATAAAATGAAAAATTAGTTCATGTTTTATATATATAAAGGACTTTTATTAAAAAAAAAAAAAAAAAATATATATATATATATATATATATATAATATATGCATATCTTTGTGTTTTTTATAGAAGTCCTTTTCAGATGTAATTTTGAACACTAACTTTTTAATAATTATTTTCATTCTTGTTCAGATTAGTTTCAGCATTAGTAAAATTAGTACTTGCATTTAAGTTTTTATTTTTTTTATTTACTTTTATTAATTATTAGGTAAGATATAATGCTATATAATGCTGTGTATATTATGTGACGCACGTGCAATATATATATTTAAATATTTACATGTATATAGATATATTTATATATTTTATACAGCACACACACATATTATGTAAGTAATTCATCGTCTGACAGCACTAATATATATAAAAAATATTTCCATAATTTTTACAAAACTTTTTTTTTTTACCTAATATTGACAAATTATTTCACAAACTTTTAATATTAATTATACATCATTTTACATAATACAATACGTAAAAGTAGTAAAAAGTACTGAGTAAAATGCCGTTTATAATTGTGTTTTAAAAGTAATTTTGTGCCTCTTTTATAATATTTAATATACACAAGCAAGCATTTTTTGAAACAAAAGTAAATGTTTCATAGTTTGTTTGTTTTTTTACAAAATAAACATTTTCAACTTAATGTTAGCATTTTTTAATATTAAGCATATTTAAAATATAATGGAAATTATATGGAATATTATAAAGAATTGAAAAAAGAAATATATATATAAACTTTTTTAAATTATTTAGACAAAAAAAATAATAATTTATAAAATTTAGTTAGATTATTTTTATGCAAATACAACAATAATTTCCATAATTTTCATTATTCTTTACAAAGTAGCATGCTTTTGTGCTTAAAAAACTAAAATGTTTAAAAAAATAAATATATGATCTATTTTCCTCAATACAATAACCGTTTTTATTGGTCCTCTTCAGTACTGAATCGCATTGATTTGTTACAGTCAACATTAGTCTGCCTGAATGGATTTTTCCACCGAGCTCAGACCAAAGCCTGATGGGATTGTTTTTCGGGGAAGAGCGCATGCGATGCTGCTGTAGAATCTGGGCAGCTGGCAGGTGCTTGTGTCCGGCTGGAGATCGGGTACAGGTGAGACAGGTGTGAAGACTGAAGCTCACCTGACACCAGTGTGTCACACCTCAGCCCATGTTCTCCAGTTACAGACGGAGTGCTCCGTCACAGAATAACAAACACACTGACCCCAAACAGCTCCTACAGACGCCTGACAGGCATTACATTACATGACCAAATACAAAAGCAAGATAACACACCTGCATACATGACTGCATCTGAATATTACTGTCTAGTCGTATCTTGTGCTTTCTGGGTACAATAGAGTTTATTATTCACAGTCGTTGCCAGAAATGCAGTTCATTTGTATTTTCTTTATACTCTAGATGAATTGTATACATTTGTCATTTATTTAATTTATTTATTATATTCTTTAATTTATTAAATAACAGCTTATTTTTAAAAATATTTATTTGCTTTTTTTAGGTAACATTTATTGGTAGAAAAAGACAAAATCATAAAACTTGAATCTTTGCTTGGTGCTCATAATCAAATAAGACATCTACAATTATTGGCAAATTACAATTAATGTATTACAATTCAATACATATTCAAAATTATTTGAATACAAATTATAATTTAATAAATATTTTTTTCATGTATAAAGTATTTATTTGATTATTAAATGATAATTATTTATTTAATATTATGATTATTGTAATTAATATTAATATATGTATATATATTTTTTATTCAATATTATTTATTTTACAAATAATATATATAAATAATTAATTAGTATGAAATATTTCTTTTAGAAATTATATATATTTATATGAATTATTTATTTTATGAATTATATATATTAAATTATGTATTTTTTGCATGATTTATTTCTTTTACAAATTATATATATACATTTTTTTTCTTTTTACAAATTATATATACATTTTAAATATATATATAAATATATATATATATATACACACTCATAAAATTAGGCTTTTATTTTGTTAAGTTTTAGCGTTAAATCACTCCTTATCTTAGGCTCTCTGTAGTATGCGGTTTATCGTCAGACAGATAAAACATCCGCAATCGTTGCCAAAAATACATTCTTTTGTTATGATTTTCTTCATACTCCAGTGATGGATGACATCCTGATTCCATATTCATTTTTCCAAATACCAAAATAAGATCTGAGCAAGCCGCTGCTGTCGTGAGACGAGTGACTCCATGAAAGGTTTTCTGGGATGGCATTTTAATGCAGATGGAAATCCCAGTTTTATGTTGTGTTTATGTGTAGTAAAAGCGAGCGGCTGTATTTACATTCTGTCCGTGTGCAGGTCCTGAAATATGCCTCTGATAAGAAGCTGTCAGGTTTTTATCTGTTCATCTCTTCTGTTGGATGTTTATCTGGAGAATAACACATGGATCTGTTTCAGCGCTGTTCCGCTCAGATACAGAGAAACAAACCCTGTGTGAGACCAGATCAGAGCCGTGAACACGCTACTGTTTAAATCCTGCATCTATAATACCTGAAGTATATGCAGATATTTATCGGACGTAAATGTTTTACAAATATATATATATATATATATATATATATTTATACAAAAACACTTGTTGTATTTGATCTGTTGAAACAAAATTATTTTATTTTATTCTTAAATATATCAATGAATATATTGGTATCAGCCATAGTTGTTTTTTTTGTCCATGTTTACTAAAAAAAACTGTTGCATGTGACATTTTAAACTAAAAATGAGACAAATATTTTTTAATGATAATTACTGTTTTGTTTTGTTTTCAATTTTTTTTTTCACATTTTAAATCATAATTTCATTATTATTTTATAATAATTATTTGTGGAAATATATTTTATTTTATTTTATATGAATATTGATGAATATTATTGTTAATTATAGTTCCTTGAAAAACAAACATTCTCAAAACAATTAGCAAAAAAACAAAAAAAACAATGAATTTCTAAAACCATTTGATAAAAAAATTCATATTTTGATTTTTTTTTAAATAATTGTATTATAATTATTTTTTATTAATAATAATTTAATAATTTTTGTATAATAATTCTGAAGTTTTTTAGATGATTGTTTTGAAAGGTTAAAAATGCTCGGATGAAACTGAAGCTCTTCAGACAGTAAAGTAAGGCAGTAAAGTGATGCTGTTTGTGTCTCAGGTGTGTGTGTAACTCTATCTTCATCGTTAGAGTAATGAACACAGAGCTAATGATCCTGTTACTCTCGTGTCTGAACACACACACACACACACTCTGACACAGGAGACGCCGTGGTGTGAATCGAGGTCAGTACTGTAGCGTCAGACCACTCAGAGAGAAGACCCTTCACCTCTCAGATTCATCTCTGGGCTCAATTTAAGCAACCTTTTTTCATTAGATCACATATTAGATTAAAAAAAGAGAAATGTTGCCTTGACAAGTAACTGAAATAAGTTATAAAGAAATAATTATGAACTGGAAAGTAAAAATAAAAAAGGAATAAAAATAAATTAATTATTAAACAAAACCCTAAATTAAAGTTAGCTAAATTACAAAACAAACTAAAATTAAAAATGAAAAACTGAAATTATAAAGATAAAAACAAATGAAAAATATTAATAAAACTACAATAGCTTGTAAATAATTCAACATAAATAATTACTGGATTTAATTAATTATTTTTAATGGTTTCAAGATGTTAACAATAATAATGTCTTTGTGTAAAACTGTTTTAGATCATGTTTGAATTTATTTGTGTGATAATTGTGTTACATGATATTTGAATACTGTGTTTTCATAATTATATTTTTGTGTGTGACTTGTCTGTGCTTGTGTGTATTTATTTGTGTGTGTCTGTGTGTGTATTTGTGCAAGTGTGTGTGTGGCTGTGTTTATTTATTTGTGTGTGTGAGAGAGTATAAGTGTGTGTGTGTATGTGTGTGGCTGTTTGTATTTCTTTGTGTGTCTGAGTATATGTGTGTGTATTTGTGTGTGTGTGTGTGTGTGTGTGTGTATGTGTGCGTGTGTGAGTGTCTGTGTTTATTTGTGTGTGTGTGTGAGAGAGAGTATAAGTGTGTGTGTATGTGTTTATGTATTTGTGTGTGTGTGTTTGTGTTTATTTATTTGTGTGTGTGTGTGTGAGAGAGTATAAGTGTGTGTGTGGCTGTGTGTATTTATTTGTGTGAGTTTATCTGTGTGTATTTGTATCTGTGTTTGTGTGTATTTGCGTGTGTGTGTGTGTGTGTGTGTATTTGTATCTGTGTTTGTGTGTATTTGCGTGTGTGTGTGTGTCCCTCTGTGACTCTCAGCAGATGTTGTATTTTAATCAGTGATCGGACTGAAAGTAGGGAACTGGATTAATCTCCCATCATCCTCTCTGGCTGCAGATCATGTTTAGTGTTGAGCGTGAGATCTGAACGACGTCTTTCTCTCTGACAGAACGCAGCCGGAGCCGCTGTTCGCCGAGGAGGAGGAAGAGGAGGTCGACGAAGATCAGCCCGAATGGAAGAAACGCAAGATCTGAGGAGAGTTTGTGGAGTTCAGAGGAATGAAACTTCGGTCTGGATTCTCACACTCTTTCCAAACCTCGTCAAACTTTGAATCTGAGTAGAAATTACAGTGTTGTAATAAAACTGCTCTTTTTTTTTCTGAATATCATTTATAGCTCATACAGATGATGCATTATTGTCTGATTTAATATTTTGATTTAAATAATAGTTTTTTCTTTTGTATTTGTGTCAGAAATAAACCTGTTGTGTGGCCTGTTTCTCGTACAAACACACTCTTTATTGTGGGCTGAAAAGCATAAAAGTGTGTGTTTTATGTTCAGTTTCAGTAAATAGAGTTTTTATTTATTATTTTGTGCTCTGAGCTGATTGACAGTAGACGTACGTACCGTGTGTCAGATCACATGTTCGCGTGACGTTCTGGCGTGTAAACACACGGGACGTCACGCTATCACCACACATTCCTTTCCATTGAATGTCCTGAGTGTTTCTCCCCGAACGACTCCTCGTCTTCCCCCATGAGTCACCGGCTCTATAAATATTTATTTAAAAAAAAATCTTTAGATACTTCACTTGTTATTAAAGCTCCAGCTCTCCAGGATCTCATTGTGCCTGAGAGAAGATTTGTTTTCTGTTGGTTTAATATAACATATATAAAACATACAAATTTTTATATTAATATTTATTAATACTAGAAGTACTTCCGTGATGTATCGATACCTTACCTAAAATAAGCATTACAGTAATGTCTACTTTTAAGGTTTCAACCTTTTGGAGAATAAAATGTCAAAACTTGGTTGGAATACTGTTATTATCATTCAGTATAACAAAATATTTATGCTTATGCATGCTTATTCTGACTTGTACATTAAAATATATAAAAGAATAAGGAAGAATATTTTAAGGGAGTAAAGAAATCTTGCTGAAGAATTAATTTAAAAAAATTATATTAGTATTTGGAGTGAAAGTAATTTGTCTTAAATAGATTTTTGTAGTAAAAAAGTGTGACACTGAATGAGATTTTGATAAAATGATATTTCGTTTTGGCTTAGAAAAACAAAAACTAAATTGCTATAAATATAAACAGAAAAGGGGGGGGGAAAGTCTGTTTTTGTCTTTGATATGATTTTATTTTTATTTAATTTATTATTTAATTAATTGATTTTTTTGGATGGTGAAAATGTTTGGTATTCTCCCATGGGTTTCAGGCTTATAGCCGTGGGCCGTGAATAATTAGGCCACACGATTAATGCCGATGCAGCTTGGGCTTTTTAAAGTAGGTGCATAATTGAAATGCTCCGATTGTAAACATCTACTTTTAGACGGGTTGCATAAGTGCACATCAATAACCGTCGCTGGATGAAGATGATGGCACCGCTGAAGAACGAGTAGATGTGGATTATGTGTCTCTGCTCATTACAACCGAAAGGAATGTACCCTCTGGCTAACCTACAGGACGCTTTTGCTTTTTAAAACACGAGACGGGGTCCTGAAACACTATCGTTTCTCAGAGAGCCACTAATGCGTTTGAGTTTTCCTCCCGCGTCCGAAATCTGTCCTGCAGGAACACACGTCCAGGGATTTCCCCGCATTTCTGCCACGTTATTGGATAGCGCTCAGAATAATAATCCTCCGGATATCTGCAGCTGCGGAGCCCTCGAAAGCACATCATCTGCTGATCAGAAAAGCGTGGTGAAGAGTGAAGTATCCCAGCTTCCCCCGCGCCACGGCCTAATCCAGGGGCCTATTCTGAGTGCTGCTGATGTCAGTGTCGGTTACGGGCCCGGGAATGTGGGAATGCCGGAGCAGGTGATGTCACCGAGTGCTTTGGTTCGAGGCGGTGGCTGTCAGTGGATCGTATATCTGGGGCTTGTTGTCACGTTGTTCTCAGAATCACGGACTGCAGAGGCTCTCTGTGACTCTGGAGGACAGGGTTGCCAGGTTTTTTTTCTTCCAGCAAAACCCACCAATTGCTACTCAAAACTAGGCCAGTCGCATCGCTACGGAGCCCCTTAAGTGATGTGGTGGGGGGGGAAATCTGGGGTCGGAGGAAAATTCTCATTTTATAAATCTTCTGTGTTCGCCCTCAAAACTTTTACAGGTGTACATGTATCAAGAACACACATGTCGCAAGAAAACACAAAATGTTTGCGAGAGGTCGCAAAATTTCTTGGTGAAACGCAAATTTTTTGCAAAAGATTGAAAAACATTTGTTTTCCACCATGTTCCTGAAGGAGCTCCGTACTTTTCAGGGGGGAATCCTGGGAAAATCGTTCCAATGAAAAAAGCCGATTTCCGGGGGCAAAATGTAACGTTAATGGGGTCGCTTCAACCCGCGAAAAGAGCCTCAAAGTAGCCCAATTCTTGGCAGCAGTGCTGGAGGGTTAACTCAAACTCTTTTCTTTTCTATAGTCTTTGGTTAACGCAAGCTTTGAGTCAGCACGTCTTTACCAGCTCTTGTTGCAATGTTTTTATCACTGTATATAACGAATGAGCTTAAAATTAGTGTTAACCGCGAATAATCATCCAAAATAAAGTGTTTGTGTACATAATACTATGTGTGTGTACTGTGTCTATTTGTTATGTATATATAAATACAAACACATGAATGTATATATTAAAGAAAAATGTGTGATGTTCAAATAGTTGATGTATTTATATACAATATAAAATATAATATAATAAGATAATGAACGTAAATATATACTGTTTGTGTGTGTATTTATATATATATGTAAATGTATTAGATAAAAACTTTTATTTTGGATGGGATTAATCATTTAGCAGCACTTCTAAGATCACATCTCTTCCATCTTTATTTGATTCTTGAACTCTAGCGCTCTCTATTCTAATTGTATTCTTTAAAAAGAAAAAAAACATACCCCTTTTAGACTTGCACTCTATTTATTTACTAACTGCTTGTTTTCTTCATAAAAAAAAAAAACAACTAACACTAGGTTCTCTAATCTTTTTGTATTCTGTTTGTTTTCATTTATTATACAGTTAACAAAAGCACAAAAAGGCCTCTAACACTGGCTTGCTCTATTCTGTGTTTATATACCTGCTATGTGTATGCATTGGGTTGCACTGCATTGCTCTTTTGTTTGCTTTCACTGTCCTCATTAAGATTCTTTTTATAAAAGCGTCTGCTAAACGAATAAATGTGACATCACAAAACTAGGGTAATCGAGATTTATACAACCGCTGAAAGCTGATAAATCATCTCTCCACTGATGTCTGGTTTGTTAGGAGAGGACAATATTTCTCTGAGATGCAACTATTAGCAAAAAATCGAAATATTGAGAAAATCAGCTTTAAGGTTGTCAGAAATGAAGTTTTGATGTATTTACAGTAGGAAATGTACAAAATATAGAACATGATTTTTGGCTGTGCTCAGGGTCTAAATGTAATACATTATAACAGGTTTAATAACTTTATTCTTACAACAAAAAGAGCTGAACATTGAAATACAGTCAAAGATGTTTCAAATAAAAGATTTCACACACAAGACTTGGTAACGCTTTACAGTAAGATCTCGTTACTGAACCCTAGCTAAAGCATTAACATTAACATCTTTTATTCTGTCTATCGTTCTATTCATCCTTCCATCCACCTATCTGTCATTCCATCCTTCCATCCATGCATCTCTCTATTGTTCCGTCATTCTATCCATCCCCACCCCATTGTTCAACCCACCCATCCATTCATTTGTCCGACTATCTGTTCATCCATCTGTTGTTCTGTCAATCTATATATCATTATCCCTATTCTTCCATCCATCCGTTGTTCTGTCTGTCACTCCATCCATTCATCCACACGTCCGTCCATCATTCTACTATCTGTTGTTCAATACATTTATCATTTTATTTGTCTATCCATCTATCTACCCATCCATCCATCGTTTTATCTATCTATCTATCTATCTATCGTTCTATCTATCCATCCATTGTTCAGTCAGTCAATCAGTCTGTTTGTAAAGCTGCATCATGTGTGTTTTTGTCAGGTCTTCTTCAGTCCAGGTCTTTCTCCACACCAGCAGATCTGTCTTCATCGGTGTCGTTCTGGATCTGAATGTCTGAATGTGGGATCAGACGCTTCTTCACAGTCCTCTGCAGCCCCATGGAAACATTTCCACAGAGTGCCCAGATTTACTGCTCGGCCCAGCTTTACAGCCAGCTTTTGTTTACCATAGAATCCTGGGCCGCTGTTCAGGAATGCATTAGAGCCGAGCGGGACAGATCCCGACTCTCCAAACCTCTCCTCAACCCTGAAATGTCTCTCGGCACGTCTGAGCTTCAGCTGACAGACAACTGATCTTCTGAAAGCCCTGGACTATGATGGACTTCCTACTGTAAATATCTGCTTTTTTTGTTGTGTGCGCTGGTGTGAAATGTTTTATATTTTACATCATAATTGGAAATGACAAATTTGCTTCATTTATAAATAAATAGTTTATAAATAGTTTTTACTAATATAATTATGTAGTTTGTGATTTTAAATACACACATATTATATATACAGAAATATAAAATCCAAAATGATCAATTTTGTGATATGAAAGGTTTTTAAAATTGAGTGTGACTAGAAAAGGGATTTTATGTAATACAACTATAATCATATAATTTAAAATTACAACATTATTGTATTTATTTTGCCACACATATAATAAACTGTATAAAAAATGTTTTAGGTCACAACCAGAATA
>JAUYWG010000044.1:17825067-17837033 GCA_034779775.1 Enteromius afrohamiltoni
AATCATGATTAATCACACCCAAAATAAATGTTTTTGTTTATGCACTATACCTCTGTGTACTGTACTATGTATACACACACACGCACACAATATTTTGAAAATATTTCAATGTATATATTCATATAATTGGTATTATATTTGAAATGTATATTAAATATATACATGCATTTACGTGTATTTAAATATACAGAGCACACAGAAATATATATCAAACTTTTATTTTGGATGCAATTAATCAAAATGAATCGTTAGATAGATAAATATAGTGCTTTCAGTGTGTGTGTATATATAAGATAAGTAAATACTAAATATGCCAATGCTTTAGATCGGAGTAAAAAATATTTATAATATATATTTTAAATATATATATATTTTTAACATTTATATTTTTATATATACAAATCAATTTTTTCTAAGTTTTCTAACTTCTTATATAAAATGAAAAACCACCGGTCAAGCCTTTAGATGAGCTGTTTATGTGTCTGGTTAACTCCTCTGTCGTTTTTAACAATGCTGCATTCATGAAAGCACACAAAAACATGATAGAAACGAGGTTTATTTTGTAAAAAGTTATAAAATGAATATTGTACAAAAATAAAGTCTGTTGAGAGCTTTGGTTCAGTAACACAAAACAAGACAAAACGTCTCACAGGACCAACGAACACTGCAGGACGGAAAATGAGTTTCAGCAGACATTTGAACTCTTATCTTGAATGTTCTCTTTCGAGGAATCCACGAACGTAAGTTACAGGCAGTGAGCAAACCGTCATACGTCAGGACAGAGGATCGCAGCGGACGCGTGTTTTCGGTTACTTCTACCACTCCAAAGAACGTTTATCATGATTAGGTGGACCGGCTGATGAAAGATGTCCTGATAAAAGAGGCACCTCGTGCTTTGGCCTAGATACTTCTGAAATGGGGGGATTTGTTCAGGGATTACATCATAATGCAACAATAAAGCCCAAAGTAGACTTCGGTTTTTACGCATACGGTTCGTGTGGCGCAAGTTTGTACGTGCTCGGCTTGCACATGCGCAGTTACTTTGTTTTGCACCGATTAGTTGTTACGTGCAATTTAATGCACTCTGTTATTCTCGGCTAACCGGAAGTCTCGCACATTCCACCCCGGTCTCGTGAAAGCGCGAGTAAATAGTGCATGAGGCCTAATTACAAATAAAAACTGGTGGTATTGATATGCAAAAATTGACTTTGGATTGTATATGTTATGCAATGGGTAGGATTAGGGTAGTGGGGAAGATGCATATCATATGCACGTCAAAGTATATTTTTTGCACAAGTTTTTTTTGTGTATACATTTTCCAGGCTCCAGATTCATATAAAACGTCTTACATCTCTGGTGGGTAGAAATTCAAAGATAAAATGATGCCTTTGCGTACAAAAATAAAGTATATTTTGGGCTTAATGCGCAGAAAGGCCTGCGTTTTCTCTTCCTACCGGGCCTGTTTACAGGCGAAGACCCAGATTGCTCTACAATTGAGAGAACGGGTCCTGTTGAGAAGTTTATTTCAAGTCGGTTAGAGCAGACAAAGCTGATTTGACATAATTGGTCTTAAACGACGGGGGTCCACAGCGCTTCTCCGTACAGACTAGACCTCAGCGGTTGCTCCAGACCCGGACAGAGCGGACATCGAGTTTAAAGGGGTCACGCGTAACATTATTTGCTCTGATCTAACAGTCCATTTGTGGCGCTGGGCTCGGCGCAGGCGGTCTCTGGCACTGATTTCATTACAGTGAGATGTTAGCACGTCAGGCCAGACCGTATTTTAAAGAGATAATTGGAGACGAGCCATCTGAGGTCCGGCTCGAGCACACGACGGACCCCGCTGCTTGTTTTAATGACAGAAAAACCCAAGATCTTTGCTTTTTTTGCAAAACAGCATAAGCTTTTTATTTTCTACAATAATACTTGGTCCTCTGCCCGCTTATTATCTGTTCTTTTGTTGTAGGAAACAACGGCAGACTGTCTGGTGGAGCTGGAGGCCGAAGACGCGTCTTTTCCATCACCGACCGAACGTCACGGACAGGACGTAATTATCTGTTTTTCTTTCGTTCATCTAAAGATTCCCTCCGATTTACTCAAGCTCATGCTGTTCCTAAAGCATTTGACCTCCTTCTGTCAAACACCAAAAGTAGATCTAATGCAGAAGGACATTCAGAACAAGACTTTTGCATGGTTTTCAAAGCCTTCTGAAGTTGCGCAATACTTTGTTTGAGGAACAATTAGTAGCTTTCAAATCGAGTGCAATTTTTTAAACACTTGACCGTAAGATTTTAGAGGTTTGCATTGAAAAACGTCTTGAATTTGGGTTGGTTCCTCATGCATATCAATCATATGATCTCAGAAGTTATATTTAGTATTTGAATTGTGCCAAAGGACACTATCAATCAGAATCCAGAAACCAGAATCTCTTAACAAGTGCCTAAAGGCTTCGGTCACATTTACTGGTTGGTGTTTTTTTGGTAGGCATACGTTTTATTTGGTAAATGCATGAAAGATATGCATATATATGTATGTTTTTCACGTGTATAATGTCTGAATTGTTTTTTAAATCTGAGAATAAGACTAGTGATATTTGGAGCATGTTTGGAACTGCGTGAGCTTGACTAAATGACGAATTGCGAACGGCTTCTTGAAAGACTCATGCTCAAATTTGGCACCATCCAAGATAGAGAACAAAAACCCCCTCCTTAAATAAATAAGAGAAACAAACACTCTAATACGATGGATTGCAATAAATAACAATAACTTAATTAAATCTCAATAAATAACTTTCATATATACTGTATATATAGATAGCTTTCTGGATATTAAAGATCTGGAGTCTGTCATTGTGGTTCTATGTGTAAACGTGATAATCCACTGCAGGCCCTTTTCCCACGTGTTTGTTGCTGGATAAACGATGTGGTTTGGAAACAAAGTGAATACTGGATATATCTGGGATCTCCTTTCCGAGAGTCCTGCAGCCCAGTCTGAGGCGTTTCACGCACTGCAAAAGAAATGATCCACATGCTTAGTGTTTCTGTCTCATTTTCTAGTGTGAACAGCTAAACATCCTTGAATCAAAATGCAAAGACTTAAGATATGATAGTCTTGTTTTCTGAAAAAAAAAAAAAAAAAAAAAAAAAAAGATCTAAATTTTGTTAGTTTTTCCTTAAAACAAGCAAAAACGTCTGCCAAAATAAAAGTGCTTCACCGCGCCATTGAAGACCTTTTTGTCCAAATGATTCCATAAAGCTTCTTCAGATTATAAAACGGTAAGGACGGGATGTTTTTTGTCCTGAATGTTCTTGGTTCTTGAAAAAATGGTTCTTCTATTGCATTGCTGTGAAGAACCATTATTTTAGAGTTTTAGAGTAGAGATTTTAGGGCAAGAAAATAATTTTGTTTAGGCTTTGAATAAAGAGTTAATAATATAACTCTTATATGAGTTAATATATGAGTTAATAATATATATATATATATATATATATATATATATGTAAAGAAATTTTAGAAAAAAAAACTTTATATATAAACTATAAAATTTATTGTCATTATAAAATATAAATATGTCATAATTTTGCTTGTTGTAAGAAAAAAAAAATATATATATATAATATATATATAATTTTTTTTTAATGTGAACTTAAAAATATGTAGTCACTATAAATCACTATAAAATATAAATCCATAAAATAACAAAAAAGTAGTGGCAGCTCATTACACACAACATTATCCATACATTTTATGGAGGTTTCTGTTTGCTCTAAAACACAATGCAAATGAAGTGTAAAACACCTTAAAAAATACACAGTATAGACAAGACTTAATATCATGAATCATTTGACTTGTCTACTAAAGGCATCTTGATTCAAGAATGTCTGGATATTTCTCGTAGAAAACAAGACAAAGATACTAAGCGAATCATTTCATGTTTCGTCCATCAAACGCAAGCGCACTTTCTAGCCGAATGCTTCTTCAGAGTGTGGTATTCCAAGCTGTCGTCCAGAAACGAGATGTCGTCGTCGAAGGCGATGGGCCGGCAGCAAGTCCGAGACGGTGTCTCTTTGTCCAGCTTCTTGTTGTGGGTGAGGTTGTTGAGGATCTTGTCGTAGTTGGTCTCGGCATCGAAACACGGGCCGCTGCAGTAGCGGAAGATCAGCTCCTCTTTGGTCCTGTAACCCAAGCCCAGGTCTGTGACGTTGAGGTGGATCTCCTTCAGCAGACACCCACGCCCTTGACCTTTGACCCTGTCGTCTCGGCTTTCCTTACGGCCTCGTCCGCGACTCCTCTTGCGCTCTCCTTGTCCTCGGCTTCTCCTCTCTGTGTTTGTTGCTCCTTTCTGGCGACCCCTGTCCCGCTTGGTTTGCGGATCTACATCGAAGTCTGAGGATCTGCGCAGCCGGCCGATGGTGGCTTCGATGAAGTCCATCACGCTCTCGAACTGCTCCGGATAAAGGCCGTTCACGTCATCTGAAAGAGATAAAACAAAACACATCAGCTGTGAGTTTACTGTGAATTTTGATGCAAAACATCAGTTCTGACTTTATCTAAACATTCTTGAATCAAGATGCAGTTATGTAAACATACATTTTTTTGTTGGATGAAACATAATTTTATTCATACATGATGATTTTTCTTGCATCCATTGGTAGATATTTTTGCTTAAGGAAAAACTAACAAAATATAGATTTTTTAATTATAATTTTATTAAAGTTGATAAAAAAAAAACTTAAATAACAACCAATAGCAACTGATTTAAAGAAATAAACAGACAAAAATAAAACAGACAAAAATAAACAGACATTAAAAATGACAAAAACGACTAAATTACTGATCCTAAAACTGAAAATAATAAATACTAGTACATAGACATAAAAAAAAATAGAAATGACAAAAACACAATATAAATTACTAAAAGTAAAATGAAACTAAATAGGCATTAGAGAAAAAAAAAATATATGTATAAATAAAACATATATATATATATTTAGTAATAATAATAATAATAAAAATGACAGAATCAAATGACTAAAATGTAAATTAATTATAATAAAAACTAAACAGGCATTAAAGAAAAATTAAAAAACACAAAATGAATAACCTAATATATTTTAAATAATTAAAATAATAATAAAAATGACAGATCTAAATTGCTAAAACTGAAATAAATAAATAAATAAATAAATAGACATATTTAAAAAGATCTAATAACCTACAATATACATAGATATATGTAAATAAATAAACCCAACAACAAAATATTTAACAAAATTACGAACTTTAAAAAAAAAAAGGAAAATTACAAATGAAAAATATAATTAAATATTTTAATACTATATTAATAGTATTTCAGTATTAATAAGTGACCTAGAATGTTTTTAACAGTGAATTTTTTTTTTTTTATTTGTTTCCAGGTTGAAAGGAGATTGTGTTCTGCAGATCCTCAGCATGTTCTCAGACGTTTGGATTTCACTGTATATACTGCATTGTTTATTTGTCACTATCGACCATCCCAAATAACAGCCCATGACTCACGGGATCTCACCCATCACCGGACCAACTGTTCTCATGTCAGGACTACGATGGAAAATCTTATAGATCATGACATTGAGGTACAACAGAAATACATCTGCTCAACCGCAAACTCGAAACATGCACGCCGCCCTCATCTTAAACAAAAGCAAGCGCATGTTTGATCTGTGTATAATGCATCATGATTTCATTACAGTCAGAACTTAAAGTTCACTCTCCATTCGACCTGACAGACCGACAGTGTCACAGTTCTCGGAAAAGCCTTGCAATGATCGTGGTATAGACATGCTCGGTCATTTTTACCTCATTAAACCTGATTCAACTTGAAAGAAGTTAATAGTACTTTTGGAAATGTTTCATTTAGTCCCACTTGTAAGAGATGAACATTTACACACCCTCAGGTCACCCAGATGTAGATGAGTTTGTTTCTTTATCATATTTGGAGAAATCTAGCATAATATCATTTGCTTAACAGATGTGAATGGGTGCCGTCAGAACGAGAGTCCAAACAGCTGATAAAAAAAAAATCACAATAGTCCTTCAATCCATCTGGAAAAGACAAAAGCTGAAACTAAACCACTGAGATTAAAAAAAAAAGTCCCTCAAATCAAAATCCAGCCACATATTAGTTTAGAGCTGTTTTGGTTTTTAAACGCTGCTTGATCTGTGCAGATGTCTCTCCTGATTCAAGTCAGACTTCTTTATTTTCACTGGTGGAAGAGTTATGTATTATGGAGTCATATTTGCATTAAAAATGTCTTAATGCTGGATTAATTTCATATTTTGTCTTCTCCAGATGTCAACTCTCATTATGACGGCACCCATTCACTTTGGTGAGCAACTGATCCTACATTACTCCAAATCTCGTCTATATCTTGGATAACCTGAGAGTGAGCACATTTTTAGCTGATTTGCATTTTAGGGTTACACAGATGCTGTAAACGTCTTATGTTAAAAAGACTTCAGTTGTAAGAGAAGCAGATATTGTGAGCTGTTCAGTTTATTGAAAAGGCAAGCAGCTTTGAGAAATGCAGTTTAATGATCGAGAACATGCAAATTATATGTGCACTCGTCAAATTAGGACTGGGTTTTTTTAAATGCCAATTATGAACCACAAAATGAAAATTCAGTCATTAATTACTCACCCTCATGTCGTTCCAAACCCGTAAGATCTTTTTACCAATGTTTTGCTAAGTTTCTGGATCTGGATCATTTCAGTTGTGTTGCTGTCTATGGAGGGTCAGACAGCTCTTTGATTTCATCAAAAACATCTTAATTTGTGTTTTGAAGATGAAGAAGGTCTTATTGGTTTGGATCGACATGAGGGTGAGTAATTAATGACATAATTTTCATTGTTGGGGTGAAGCAAGCCTTTAACTAAAAGAAATAAACTCTCAAAACCTGTTTCAGTTATTTTCATGCCTGCAATTGCATGCAAATATCAGTACATCTACCAAGCACTAACACCTGTTTCGTGTTACACATGCACCATATGGCAGGTAAAGTGAGGTATTCTCTGTGGGACTGAGATGATTCAGATCTTTAGGGAATTTAGTCTTGCTTGAGATGTTTGTCCGAGCTTCAAGTGTGATGAGCGCTGCCAGGCTCCAGTAACCTTTACGCTGGTGTCATTTGTGTAACCCGGTTGGTTACATGATCTACAACGGTATCAGATGAATCTGACAAATGCTGGCGGTGTCTCAAATCTCTGTGCTGCCTACATAGACAACAATTTTGTGCATCATGGGATAACTGAACAATGAATAAACAGACATATTCACATGTAACCCATTTAAACACCCAAACTCCAGATGCTCAATTTAGTTCTATCCAAGTTTGTTCTTAACTTTTATATTCTGGCTTCATAAAGCGCAACTTTGACTTTGTCTCACAATTCTGACTTTATATCTCACAATTTGGACTTTATATCTCATAATTCTGCTATATCTCAAAATTCTGATGTTATATCTCATAATTCTGTTATATTTCACAATTCTGACTTTATCTCATAATTCTGACTTTTTATCTCATAATTCTGCTATATATCAAAATTCTGATGTTATATCTCATAATTCTGCTATATCTCACAATTCTGCCTTTGTATCTCATAATTCTGACTTTTTATCTCATAATTCTGCTATATATCAAAATTCTGATGTTATATCTCATAATTCTGCTATATCTCAAAATTCTGATGTTATATCTCACAATTCTGCCTTTGTATCTCATAATTCTGACTTTATCTTTTAGAATTCTGATGTAATATCTCATAATTCTTAGTTTACTGTATACAGAATTGCAAGAGATAAACTCGGAATTGTGAGAATGGTACCTAGTAATTGACATAAACTCACGATGTTAAGAAGAAAAGTCAGGTTTAAACTATAACTGGGCTATAAACTTGGAACTGGGAGGAAAAAGTAGGAATAATGAGATAAAAAGCGCAATCAACTTTCTTTTATTGCACGGCAGAAACAGAATGTCAAGCTGTCAACAGGATGTAAACTCAGAATGGCAAGTTAATATCTCACAACAACAACCTTTTTACCTTTTTTGTTACTGTTTTTATCTCATGAAAGAAATAAGCTTCCATATAGTTCAGATAGACGGCTCATTTAATTGGATTGGTAAATGTACAATCTGTTCAGTATGTCAAAACATAATGTTTCAGGCATGTTTTCTATCAGAGTAACATTTAGAAGGATGCATCTCAATCATGCACTCAAAACCTCCTTTTCATTTGCATCGGATTAGACATCTGACTGAAAGTCTGCAAATGCACTGCATGCTCTTCGCTGCTTTTAGCGACTGCTCTCTGGACGGCCAAACTGCCATTACAAGAACACATTTTGGAGCAATTCAGAGGACTAGAGACACTGATGCATGCAGGGATCGAATCCCCAAGACGCAAGTCACTGAGTGATTCAACATGTGTTTGTTTTTTGCAGCTCCCATCGTCTCTTGTTCACTATAGTTTCAGCACGCCTTACATTATGCAAGGGTCTGGCAGAGCGCAATAAATTCATGCATATTTTCGGCCAGTCCAGTGCGAACCCTTCCACATGCCAAGTTTGACTCGTTAATGCTCTAATTTAGAAAGTTCCCACGATGCGAGAAGGCTACTGTGTAAAGGATGAGGCTACTATTAAACATCTGGAACAGCTGCGAATGCATATAGCTCATGCCTTTCCCGTCACGTCAGTATCAGTCGATGTTCACAAGCACAGCACCTTACTTAGTGCTGGAAAGCTCAGCGGTAAGCGTAAACAATCCGTGCAGGGTTCATCTCAAGTAGGTTTATAAGAAAACAACGTGACTTTAAAAGCCCGTCCTCTGTTATAAGGCCGAACGCCGCTTTCGTTTTCAGGTTTTTCATGCTGTCGAACAGATGGGGGTTTGTTATGTAAAACATGTGATCGCACAGGGCTTGCGAAGGTAGTGTTTCAGTTAACATACTGTACTCTTGACCAGTGTATTGTCACAGTGTGCATCTGTGTCTGGGTTGCTCAACATGCAGCTATGCAAATAATTGAAAGCAGTTCTCCATTGCAATTGCACTAAAGCAAATTAACACTCTCCTCTGAGATGTGCATTGAAGAAATTGAGAGTTGCATGCTCGGGGACTTACATTGCTCCTCCATGGAGGCTTGTTTTTGGTGCGTGATGTCGATGATGGGGTCCAGAGCGGGCGTCTCACTGCGGACGATGGCTCTTTTGGATGGCTGCAGATTGTGGAAGATGGGACGTGATGAAACGGAGCTCAGGAGCAACAAACACGTGGCTAGAATGTCCCATAACTTCATTTTAGACTCAGTTCCTTTGAGGGAAGCTGCAACGGTGCAAAGGTAAAAAGCATGAGCGTCTGCAAAAAAGCATGCATGAGTGACAAACACAACATGGCTCTGAATGAAAAAAGGAGACTTCTCATGTGTTATTTTGACGAAGGCTGTGTTTGTTTTGTACTCGGCGCTACCGAAAGTCTTCCCAGAGGGAAGCAAAGTGTTGTGACTTTTGAGAAGCGCCGAATTAAATATTCTGATGAGGGCCCTGCGTGAAATGTGCTCTGTAGGCCAGTTAATGCTGAACAGATTTTCTGTCAGTATTACAGAGCAGAAAAATGTGCCTTTTCTGCCAGAGTTTTTCCCCATTCTGGATCCCGAAAACTCCTGTTGATGAAAAGGCAAATAAAATCTACCAGTTTCATGAAGTTTACAATGACTTTTATAAGCCTTTATTGCAGTAAATGGCGCTTTAGCTCTACATTTATGATCATTAAAACCTGCTGTTTCTATGTGTAATTAGTAGCTTTTTGATAGTTTAAGTCATATAGTCAGAAGTTCATTTGGTTACGATATTTAATGCATAATTTCTGCTTTATACAAACTGCATAAATCCCGGAATTTAAAAAAAATCTTTATCCTATTAAAACGAGTCTATTAAATTTGCTCAAGTTGCTCATAGTGATGCACAACAACAACAACAGGTTTCTCCATATTATTAACTGTGCATTTTCACAGTTTCATAGAAGTTACAAAGTTAAGTTTTGAAAAGCATACAGTAACTCATTTCAGCAGGGCTCTCAGTATGTTATAGTTTTATGTAAAGGATTCAGATTTGGTAATACAGACCTTTTTAGGTCCTTCAAATGTTTTTTTAAGAGACCATATATATTTTGCATCAGAATCTGAGGAACAATCAAATCAAATGTCCAACTTTTTCATTTCCAAACAATCTGTGCTTGTGGAAGGAATATTAATACAAAAAGACATGTCTATAACATTTATGTTTTCAAGTGTACGCGTAAAAATGAACAAGCACGAACTATTTTGTGTCCATATGCAGAAAGGAGGAGATAAATTCACCTTAAATGCGGTCCATACAGACCGGAGCTTCAGAAAAGCCAAATTCTCAGTAAATCAGGAAACATCCAAAGGATAAAATCCGTGCGTTATCCTCAAACTATCACGATTCCAGGTCCATTCACAACATGTTATCCGCTAAATCCCAGTGAGGCGTGCGCAGAAGTGTCCAGAGTGTCCAAATGACGCGCCGTGCGCAACGCGACGCGCGGAACCGTGATGCTGCCGCGTCTTTAACGAGAGAGAAATCCAGCAGCAGCGGCTCAGATGAAGACATCGGGATCCCAAAGACGCAGATCCGGATCCGTACTAACTGTAATAGTTTCCCGTGTCTATCAAAGAGCGCCGCATTCTGCCTCCGAGACGCGGCGCACAGGTGATGAAATCCAGGTGAATACGTGTTAATATCCGCACGGATCAGGTGAAAGTGAAGCGCGACTGTACAGCAGATTGTGTGTGTGTGTGTGTCTGATATCTGTCAGCAGCACACAGCAGTCATGTTCCACATGCGCGTTTCCGAACGCGTCTGACGCTCACACTCTGAGCGCGTTTAAATAAACTCGGGGTTCGAGCGCGCTGACGTCACGCGAGGGGCCCCGCCCTCATTTTTCTCATGCTCACACAATTTGGATCCATCCATCCATCGCTGTTTCCATCTGCACAAATAAAGCTGTTTGTCAGCCGCACCAACATATCAAATAAAGGAGAGCTGCTGAACAACTTTCGAAGTAAGATAAATGCACAAAGTAAAATGGGAATTGTGTATATCACAGAATATTATGCACCACATGGATATATCATATACCAAAATGCACTTAAAAAAAAAAAAAAAATCCTAAAATGTAAACTATTTAGAGGAAAGAAGGATTTCAGTGTTTCCATAGTAATATTCTGTGAAGTACCTTGCGATAAATACCATGGTATTAATCTGGTAGAGCCGCATTGTTTTGTGAGGGAGGTTTGTGGTGTTTGTGTGTTGTTCCACAGGATTAAGCTGCGTCATACAGTCTTTATTAAAACCATATTTACTAAATCAAAGTATCAGGGACAGCAGTTTGTTCAGACTTTAAAACCCGTCTGCTATTAGAAATTGAGCTCATTGAGTTCATTCTTAAACTAAATATTTCTTTTATAAAGGTTTATGACTGTTCAAACTCATTCCTTTACCTCAGGCCACCAAGATTAGGATGAGTTTGTTTCTTCAACAGATTTGGAGAAATGTGTCTCTGCGTCAGTGTCCCAGCAATGGATGTGAATGGGTGCCGTCAGAATGAGAGTCTGATAAAAACTTCACAATAATCCACAGCACTCCAGTCCATCTGGAAAAGGCAAAAGCTGAAACTTAACCAGCATTGAGATGTTTTTAACTCGAAAATGAGTCTATTATACATAATAACACTTCCTCCATTAAAGAAAAATTGTGTCTCAAATCAAAACCCAGCTGTTTTGGCTTGTAAACGCTGCTTGATCTATCGAGACTTCTTTTCTGATTCAGTTCGGACCACTTTTTTTTCATTGTAGGAGGAGTTATTATGTATTATGGAGTCATATTTACATTAAAAATATCTTAAT
>JAUYWG010000044.1:17890642-17904948 GCA_034779775.1 Enteromius afrohamiltoni
CCCCTTACAGGAAACACTACACACTCTTACATTCTCAACACACTTCATTCTGTGGGATTTAGAAGCTTGTTTCCTCATGGAGACCTAACTAATGTACTAGTATTCCTATCATTGTGGAGACAATTGGTCCCTATATCGTGATACATACCAGATGCACACACACACTCTCAGAAACACGCACTCACACACACACACAGCGATATGAAGGCTCAGAACACCCCTAATTAAAACATACAAAAATAAACATACATACATGCACATACAGAAAATGTATATACATAAAATAAAATTTTTAAAACATGGGGAATTATTTATTGTAAAACCTTTTTGTGTGTGTGTGTGTGTAGTGCAGCGTTTTCAGAATTAATTTTTCAATTTTTCAATCTTATATATATTGCAGCATATATTTCCACTGCTTTATTTTATTTATTAAACTACTACTGATATTGCATTTAATAATTTTTAGTAATTTATTTTAGCTTTCTTTTTAATTTATTTATAAAATCTTCAGCTTTAGCAACATTTTATTATATATAATTTATATGATTTATTTTTATACATTTTTTAGGAACAGATTCTTTTGCATTGTCTGCTTTATTTTATTCTTTTATTTATTTGTTATTTTATGTTTTCTCATTTTGTTTTGTTTAGATTTTTAAAAATGTTTAATTTTTCATTTATTATTTTTTTATCTTCTATTCTGATTTATTTTTTTTTTCCCCCTGTGGTTGTGCTACAGATGCTGTTGGTGTAGTGAGTGTTTGTATGGACAGGATGGTTCTCCTCAGATAGGATCTAAAGGTCGATGTGAGCCGCATCCACTTCGTCTGCTTCCTCTCCTCTTCTTCTATTGTTCACGGTTGTCCCCTCGAGTGCCGATTATTTCTCTTTGTCTGAGCTCCTTTAACTTCCTGCTCAGAGTGTTTTCTTTGCGCTGCCAGCTCCACCTTCACCCCGGTTTAAAGCACTAAAGAAGCGCTCGGTCTTCCTAATATGGAAGAGATTGGGGATGCGGAACGGATTCGAGAGTCACAGCGGGTTTTGTAGGAAGTGTGGCCTGTTTGTCGCCTGCTCGAGGTTATTCATGAGGAATGTTGATGCTGATTAATGAGGAAAAATGAAGGCGTCTAGACGGAGAGACGAGAATCAGCTGATAAAGTATGTCTGTGGGTTTGCTAAAAGCAAAACATCTCCAAATGCTCAAACCCTGATGCACTTTGACTGGAGGGTTGTTGACACAGTCATATTTCAGATGTTTGTTTTTCCTCAAGTCTGATATAAACTAGGTTCTAAACATGGATCTGATCCCTCAGCGAGCCTCCTTTAGAGTCTCCAAACCTGATCTCAGTGATCGTGGCTCATCAGAGACTAAGCTCTGAGTTTTACGGTGTGAAGACAGTTTAGGTAGCTATTCCTGCTCTTGGCAGCACTGAACAGAGGGATGCTGGGATTGAATGCCATAGTTTGCTTTCTGCTTTATTTATGGCCGTGTAATGTAGAGTACAGTGGAAGAGGCTATCAAACTATATTAAACACACACACACAGAAATGAGCTTCTCTCAGCCAATGGTGGACTTTTTTCCCTTATTGAGTTTTTTTGATTCACCAGATGATTGTTGTGCGTGAGTCATGAGGTTTTGTTTTGTCTTTTTGCAGATCTTCCAGTATCACTAAAGCAGAGACTCCGAAGGTACGTAAACTTCAGATGGTGTAATCATAAGTAATGCGTGTCCTAACCAGGCTCAACCTGACGTTTATAGCATCAGATAATGTGGCAGTAAAATGGGATTAAAAAATAAACTAATAATTGTTTAAATGTACAACACAGTCCTAATTTTATCAAAAGGGAACTCATGATTATGACCATTTTAGGTTCTTTTTTTCATTTTATTTTATTATTTTTTTATGTCATTTATTTTGTTTTATTTCAATATATTTACATTTTTATGTTGTCATTATATTTTTAGTTTTTTTAAATTTCATTATTTTTTTATTTTTATTTTGTAATTTATTTAATTTTCTTATTGTCCCCTTAGGGCAAGATTGGATATATATATATATATATATATATATATATGCGTATTTTAATATACAGTGATGTTTGGACCAATTAGATTTCACTGTGGGCGGGGCTTGTCTGTGCATCGTGACAGAATATAAATGAGGCAGCCAATCAAATGTCTCGCCACACATCACTTGTCGTACTTGTTGATGATATTTGTGGCTTTGCGTCACGTCTAGTGAGGACACGCATGCTGATTGAAAAGCTTGGTCTGCTGCATGACTGAAGATCTCCCCTCATTACAGTCCGTTAGTAGGAGGATATTTCAGTATTTACAGTTAACTATAGCAAAAATAAAACAATTACTGCAATAAAATATTTAACAAAAATGTTCATGTAGTTTACCTTATTGTACTAAAATAACTAAAAGTTAAATATATAGACAAAAACTAAATAGACAAAATGTCACAGCTTTAATATAACAATATACTTTAGTATAATATACTAAAACTTTAAAATGAAAATAAATACAAAATAAAGGAAATTATTTGTATATATTTTTAATTAAATCATAATAATAATAAATCATAATTATTTGCAAACTTGTGAATTATTTATTTTATTATCACTGACAGACAATTCTAATTTATTTATGGTTTCAATTGAATATGAAAAATGTTGTCATTTTAATTTTATTTACTTGATTTAATATAATTTTTTATTTTATATGTCCACATACTTTTATCTGAATTTAATTATAATACTGTAATTTTATTTTATTTAATATAATACAATATTATATAATATCATTATAATTAATTTTATTTAATGTAATATCATTTCTTTTTTATTTTTAAATTGAGTTTTAATTGTTTGAGTAAATGGACTAAACGAACATTTTATTTCAGTTAATATTTATTGTATTTCAAGTAATGGATATGTTCTTTTATGCTTTCAGTTAACTTAATATAATGATTATAATTCTTATTCAACTTTTATATATTTTACATGTACATAAACATTAAGTAAATGAAAATGGGAACTGGGAAAAATGTCAAGTTTTTATAGATGTATTTCAGGTCATATTTATTGTATTTCTAGTAATGGCTGAAGTGAGTGTTGTTTAGGGCTGTAACGAGGGACTCCTGCATGCGTGTGACGTGTGACGTGAGCATGTGCTGCATGTGTTTGATCACTTCTGTAGGAGGAACCACAGGAGATCATAAAGCCGGTGCCCATCACCCAAACGCCCGGGGCCTCCACCGGCCCCGCCAGCATTGCTTATAATAAGACGGCTCGGCCCTTCGGCGGAGTGACCAACATGGTCCGATCGGTCAGTCCCAAAGCCTCCATCCCCTCGGCTTCCTCTGCCTTCACCCCAGCAGCTCCATCTCAGCAACCTGGCCCCGCCCCCAAACCCTCCTCCAGCCACTCCCCCTTCACTAGCTCCTCCTCCACACCCTCTTCTGGCTCCTCTTCCCCAGCGAGAGTTACAGCTCCGCCCCCGGCCCCGGCCCCAGCCCCGCCCCTGGCCCCCACCGCCCCTCAGTCGTCCGTCTATAACACGCCCCTCAAACTCTACTCCAATGAGAACGCATGTGAGGTGGCCTTGGGCCAGAGGCGTGGCCTGCTGGAGCAGCACAACGGGTAGGTGTGGCTTCCACTGGCCAATCAGAATCTACTTCCTGTTCTTCCTACTTCTGTTTCCTGTTTCTTCCTCACTGCTCCGAGGAATCGCTTTGATCTGTTGTTCAGAGGGATTTAATCATTCTCAATTAATACAGAAAATCATTTCTACTAATGAGAGCGAGCAAGCTGAATTATTTTAGTTTTTACATTTGTTTTGCTATTGTCTGTTTTAATTTAGTTTAAAGTTTAAGCGATTTTGGTGTTTTCTGTTTTTATTTTCTGTATAGATTTTATTTTTATTTCAGTTTTTGTTTTCACTATTTTAGTACTATTTTAGTGCCAAATTAAACTAAATGTAAAATCAGTAAAAACAACATTTAATTTGTCCATTTGTTTTATTTAAAAGTTTTTTTTTTCATGGTTTTAGTTTAAGTCTACTAATATAACCATGGGATGTATTATTATTATTATTATTATTATTATTATTATTGTTATATTTTATAATAATATATATATTTAATTCATTAATATATATTATTAATATATATAATATATATTATTAATTCTAATTCAATATGATGCATTTATCTTTGAAGTAGTATTAATAGTAATACTCAATTTAAATAAATAGAAATAGAAAATGTATATCAGTATGATTTCTTTGCACAAAATAATAGTGTTATTCAAAACACTATAATAGTATAATAATAGTGTTATTATTGTAATTAATTATTGTATTTATTTATTTGCCTTCATTAAACACCTTAACTAACATTGCTACTTTATTTGAGTAATAAATGAATTGGATAAATAAATAAATTTCCAATTAATTGGAAAAGTAAAGGTCTCCTGAACCATTCAGACAGACAGGAAGTCCCGCCCCAAACTCCCATTGTTGGTTCGATCAGTGTAACTGCATCGGCTGAGAGGAGCTTTTATAACTTTCTAATGTCACATTGTTACAGTCGGCATACTTAAATACAGTATGTTTGAGAGAATCGATACTAGATATTATCTTTGATATAACTGGTCGAAAGCCACGGGGATGGAATTTATGTGCGTAATTCAGCTGGATATAAAGCTTGTTTAAAGCACTTCAAATGTCAAGTGTGTGTTTTGTTTGAGTTGTGAGGAGTGTTTGATGTGGGACTGCTGTCTCGTCTGCTGCTGGTGTATAATTGCTGTTTGTTTGAGTTTGCTCACATAAACAGTGCTTTATGGATAATTACATCACGCCCCTTCAGTCTGAATTATTTTCTGCGGTGACCGAGAACATGGCACAATTGTTATTCGTAGTTGAAGTTGAAAATAAAGCAGAATATTGTCTCTGAATGCTGTGAGAGGGAATTAGTTTCCACCCGCATGAAGCCAGAGTGAAAAGTCATGCTTTTCCCAAACATCTGTGAGAGCCAGTGACGTCTGTGAGCATTCACCTCAGCTTTTAGTCCTTTTATCAGCTGACTGACATTTTTAAAAAGTATAATTTTTTTATTTATTTTATACATCAAACATTTTAAATAGTTTATTATTATTATTCCTACTGTTATTATTATTGATTTCTCTCTCCCCCCCACCCCTCATTACGTCAAATTTTCTTTTCATTGTTACTTTCTTTTATAAATAATAATATATTTTTTATGTATTGCATTATTACCTTTTAGCTAAATTTACTTGAGAGATTTTAAATATTATTGTTGTTATTATTAATTAAATTATCCATTGATTTAGTAATGTTTAATATTTAGATTTAAATTTGGATTTGCTGTTAATTTCTTACATTTATTATTAACTTTTATTATTTTTATATTATACATTTTTATTTATTAATACAATAATTCCAATAATAATGATTATTATTATTATTTTTATGCATTGATTTATTTTTTATTCATACTTAAATATGAATCTATTGTATTATTACATAAATATTATATTTTGTTATGTTTATTTTTTATGTATTTCTATATATATTTTTATATTATAATAATTTTCTTGAATGTTATTGCTTTTATTTTCACTTTGATTTTAATATTACAATTTTATTATTACATTTATAATTGTCTATTGTTTTTAGTTTAGATATTTAAATAATCACTTTATTATTGTCATGTACTTTTATTAATTATTAATTTCTTTATTTATTTTTCATTATTAAGATTCAAATATTAAACCTCAGCATGTAACTTTGCTTATTTTTGGGGGTGGTGTTGTTTTTTTTTTTTTTTAAATCCTTTTTTAAATCCTGGAGAATTTGTAACCGGTCAAAACATTCCTGTTAAATGTTGCTGGTGTGATCTCTGCGCTCTTACTTGTTTTGGTCGCATCCTTCGTAATCTATTATTATGAGCTTCCCGCTCCAGTGATGGTGAAGTCAACAGGAAAAGAGGAAGAACAGGTCGAGCTGATGGACTATCCAGAGATCCTCTCTTAAATCAAACCCTTTTATTGTGTTTCAAAACCCCTCTGACTTTGTCTCTTCTGTGAAACTCAAAAGGAGATGTTTAGTTAAATGTTCACGCTGCTCTTTTCAGAAAGTGTTTGTAGTTTCTATTTGTGTAGAAACAGTTTTCACTCAGAAATTATCTAGTAAAAATCTCTAGTAAATTACACAGTTGAAAGAAGAAACAGAAAGTAGCACACTGAATTGCATGTGACATTTTAAAGAATAAATGGTAGTATTAAATAGTAAATAGTAATATTATTTTTTTCAGACTGGGTTTATGGTATTTTTATAGTGTTTCTTTAATTTTTGGGAGATGGAGGCTTTTGTTGTATAAACAGCTTTAAAATGTAGCTTTTCATCTTCTGTTGTGTTTTCAGTGTTTTAACAGTTTACAATTTATTTAACGTTCATTATTTATTTTATTTTTGCTATATTTATTATATTTTATTCAGAATAATTTAGATTTTTTTTTTTTAATTTACAATACATTTTTGTATTTAAATTATTACAAAGTGTAATTTTCAGTTTTACATTTTTATGATTCAGTATTTTATTACGAAGTGTTATAAGATTTGTTACTTTATTTTACAATTAATAATAATTATAATTAAAAAATGTAATTAAATAAAATAAAATACTTAATTTTTAGTTTTACCTTTTTATTTTTCAATTACATATTAATCATTTTTTTAAATTGATTTTTTCTCAAATTATTTTTCAGTTTTACTTATACTTATAAGCAAGTGTTTTATTTTAAATTCAATTATTTCATTGATTTAATTGGATTTTATTACTTATTAGCTAGTGCTTTTTTTGCATTATTTTATTTTGTTTATTTAATTTGATTTAATAAATTGTTAGCAGGTGTCAATTTTTTTCAAATATATGTTTTACATTTTTGAATACTTATTAGTTGGTGTTTTATTGTGTTTTACTGAAGAGAGTCATATGAAGTCATATGGGTTTGGAACAACATAAAACAAAGTAAATGTTAACAGATTTTGGGGTGAAGTCCGCTGTAGTCTGAGAGTCACAGAACATGATGTTCCTGTCTGATTGGAAACATCAGAGAGTGGTTAAGCTTGAGCTTCTGTCTGACAGTGAACATATGCGTCTGAAGCGTGGATATGATTTCTGCTCATTCCACAAATCACATGTGAAGGTCTGCGACGGTGACGTGTTTCTGTGAGCTGCTTCAGACTTGTTTGCTGAAGGTTGTTATTGTTTTAAAAAAATATATATATTATTTTTTATTTTATTTTTATTAAATTTTTGGTCGGTTTTATTTGTTTATTGATTGGTTGCATTATTAATTATACATTTTATTTTGATTTACTTTATTTAGTATTTAGGCTACTTTTTTATTTGAACAATAATTTATTTCAGTTTTTACATTTATGATTTAGTTACTTCAATAGTTTTCCCAGTTTGCTTCTCTTTTAAATTTGTTAATTTATTTTTGTGACATTTACTTCAGAAGTGTTTTTATTTGTATTTTTTTTTATTAGTAATTGTTCGTTATTAGTGTTTTCTTTTGATTGTTTTTTATTTAAAAATTGTTTATTATGATTTAATTTTAAGTGTTTTATTGTTACAATTATTTACTTTCATAATGTAATCTCATTACTTTTATTTAAAAAAAATATTTAGTGTTGTTTGTGATTTTGTTTTTTTGTTTTTTATCTGAATTTTATTAATTATTTACTTATTATTATTACATTATAATACATTTTTATAATCAAATTAATAGTAAATGTTTTATTTTTATTTGTTTTTATTTTAAATAATTTCCTTCATTTTTATGATTTTTTTTATTATTGTTATTTTAGCTTAGCATTGTTTATGATTTAATTACTTGAAAGTGTTTATCATTTACATAGTTTTATTATTATTTTAAAATTATTTTATATTTTTTATAATTAAATCAATTTGTGTTTTGTTTTCTTTATATTTTAAATAATAAATTTTTAATTTGTATGATTTATTATAATTTTTATTTTTAATTTGTTTTCTTTTAAAATCTTATTTAAATCTTGAGTGAGTTAATATTGGTCTGTGTTTGTTGTGTGGTGTGCGAACGTAGACGTGACGTATGCGTTTCCGCCGTCTGGTTGCTGCTTCTCATTTACTATGTATAGCCGTCAGCTTCGGCGGGAATGTTTGTAAAATCCTCTGCGAGAGTTTCCAGCTGCGTTTACTGACTCGACCAATTAGTTTCCCGGGAGAAGCAGTCGGAGTGAGTTTGGACTCGTGTTCTCACTCAAATGAACGTCATTAACTCTGACGGAGGAATAGGGTCCTGTGTGCGTTTAGAGACCCATCCGAAAACACTGGCAATGTGTGTCACACACACACATGAAAACTGGACACATTGATGATTGGTGTGTGTGTGTGTGTTTGCACTGATGAAGTCAAAGTGCGTGTGTGTGTGTAGCCTCAAACGTACACAAGCACATGAACGCAAGTGCTGAAAGAAAATACCAGTATGTAATAATTACTTAATAATGTTTTAGATTTTATTTAAAAAATATTTATTTATTTAGTTTATTGTTTATAAAAGCGATGTATATAAAGTGACTTAATATATGTCATTTTTTTACACTTATTTTAATTATTTAGCCGATACCTTCTAATCAAATGTTTATATTTTTTATTAATAGTGACTTGAAAATAATGTAATTTTGTAATGAAATTATCACATGCTTTTATTCAGAAGTGACTTAAAAATATATCATCTTTTTATTTAATTTGTATTTATTTAGTACAAGCTTTTATTCGTTGCTAACAGTATTTAATTTTTTTTCATTAAGCAAATGTGACTTACATTTACATTTACATTTATTCATTTAGCAGACTAAATTGCATTATATTTAATTTATTATATGCTTTTATTTAAAGTATCTGAAAAATAGGTAGTTCTTACATTTGTGTTGTATTGCATTTATTTAGATTCTTTATATAAAGTGATTTTAAAAAATTAAATTGTATTTTATTTCTTTAGCAATGCATTTAAGGTGACTTGCAAATAGATATAATTTTTTCTTTATTTTTAGTCATTTAGCAGATGCTTTTAAAAATAGATCAAATTAAATGTTTTATTATGGTCACTGATTTGTATTTATATTTAAAGTGACTTTAAAATAGGTGTCGTATGTTTCTTATCTTTTTTTTTTTTAAATCTGAAGTGGCTTACAAATAAACAGCACAACAAAACAGTTCATTATAGATATATTTATATTTTCTGAAAATTCTCGTCTTTTACAGTTTTGCTTCTCTGAAGTCAGTGTACAGCAGTCAACAGTTTTGCGAGGGCGGGTCGATTTATCAGACACACTGGTGTTAGTTTGCTGTGTTTGCATGTTGATCGGTGTGTTTCTGTCAGAAGTGCATGAGTGTGTGTGTGTTTCTGCATGAGGTTTGATGGTGATCAGAAGAGCTTCAGATGTCTCTCTCTCTCTCTCTGTGTGTCTCTGCAGGAGGAGCCCATGACAAAGTTAGTGTACTAGATGTGCTGTAGTGTTGCCGTCATCACTAACCCAGCAAACACTCACTATCTTCTCTCTTTCCATTGTGTCAGAGGCATGTGCTGCCGTCTGTCAGCGTGTCTGTGTTTATTCCCGGCACTCAGCGTATAAATAGCGGTGACATTAACCTTTGTTCTTATTGTTACCGGACACACTGATCAGAAAGACCTGAGCAGGTTAACTAGTCAAACTCACGAGAGAGTGGAGCCATCTAGTGGTGATGGGTGATATTGATCACACTAAAACAGATGCGCTCAGCATTCTGTGCTCTTTACAGTTAAACTGGTTTAAAATGTTACATAAAGGATGATCATTTTGGATAAAAATTTAAAATAGTTTTTAAAAAATCGAAATAAAATTTTGCAATTCTATTTGGTGCAACTTAGGATCGCTGTAGTAAACTTTACTATGTTCTTTACTTAAAATTAATTAAAGATTAACTAAAATAAAGCGAAACTTAAAAAGCGTAAACTTGCTGTATTTTAGTTCAGCTAGTTAACCTTTCTCTTTCGTTTAGTTTAATTTGAGTAATAAATAAAAAATAACTATATATATAGTTGGCTGGATCTGCTCAAATAAATAAAAATAAAAATCAATTTAAAAAACGATATACTTTTAAAAATAATAAAATAAACAACTATGTACTAAAGATAAATAGAATTAAAAATAAGAAATTAAAAATAAAATCATCATCATAAGAGCTATATTATATCAATGCTAAAATATAAGATTGATTATTAAAAGATATTTTATTTTCATTTTGAATGTGAATATCAGCACTTACTGTATTGCTGCTCTGACAAAGACATGTCCTCTTGTTAGGATTAATAATGTGTTTAATATTTCAATAAAGTTAATATTTCAGAGATATTTGTTATAATTACATTTGCCTGAATTTCGCTTCACCTTTTTATTTGCACTAATAATAATAACAATGTTGTATTATGAATAATAATGATGATACTAAAAACAATCATAATAATGATATCTCTAATAAACACATTATAAATAAAAAATATAAAATACAGTAATATTATCTTGACCTTTTGTATTTCCGTAGTGGACCTCAGAGTATTCTAAAGTAAGTAGAAACAATATGAATCTGAAATAATTAGAACGAGTGTAATCTTGAAATCAAATATGGTGCCTTTTTTTGCTCACTGTCTTGATTTCTGTCTTTTCTCATCTCTTCTCTCTTCTTCTGTAGAAAGACTCCTCCCAGGTAAACGGATGATGGAGTGTGTGATGTGTGCGGTTGTTTAGTGATGTGTGTGTGTGTGTGTGTGTGTGCGTTTACTACAAAGACACAATCATTCCTGTAAGATGAGTAAACAGACTAGACCTCCCATCACAGAAAATATTCTTATAAACAATCATATAAGAACATCTAACATAGCACATACATTTACATTGAATCATTTAGCAGATGTTTTTTTAGAAGCAGCGACGAAGTAGGATAATAGATAATAAATCATGTTGTTTTTTGTTGTTAAAATGCATTTTTTGGGTTTTTCTTTTATGGCAAAAATTGATAAAGATCATGTTTTTATTAAGATATATTGTAAAGGTCCTACCGAAAATCTTAAAACTTCATTTCTGATCAGTAACATGCATGTGAAAAACTTTAAAGAAGATTGCACCCTCAGATTCCATATCTTATATTGTCCTATCATAACAAACCATACATCAATGAATGGATTACTGTATCAGATGATGTATAAATCTCATATATACACACACAAGAAGCTAGTGTTAGTTAGTCAGTCAGAATATGAATAGAGAGTGCTGCTAGATTTGTGTGAATGCTTGTTCTTCTTTGCATGATCTGTATCAGCACAGTGTAACCTGTTGTGTGTGTGTGTGTGTGTGTGTCAGGACCGCCCGTAAGCCCGTGCTGGAGCCGGAGGGGAATCACATCTCTGCTCTCAGTGATGCCAGTAAGAAGCGCGTGATCGAGGACACTGAGGACTGGCATCCTCGCACCGGCACGTCTCAGTCCCGCTCCTTCCGTATCCTGGCACAGATCACGGGCACAGAGAACGGTACACACTCCTCCAGCGCTTGCTCACACTCCGTCAGCTTCAGCGCTCACGCTCACAGTGTTTCTCTCCTCTCTCCTCCAGAGCAAGCTCAGGAGAACCGGCCCGGGAAGAAGTAAGTCTGATGTAGCTCATTAACTTCCAGCCACTCAGGGACATTGTTAGGAACCAAAGGGGATTGTGGGTAACCAGGGCTGTTTTCTGAACCTACGTTTTCTGTTTCCAAATCTACTGAGCTGTCTGAGGTCTGTTAAGACAGACAACAACCTAACAACAACTTAAACGACGATGACACAGAAATAAAGATAATAGTGTTCTATAATTAAAATTATAGAAATTATATATATATACAAAAAATATCAAAATATGGCTGACATTTTTTAAATAATGTATTTTAAAAATATGTCTATCATTTAAAAACAATGTGAATTATTGAATAATTATAAATGTTGTAAAATTAGTTTTTTACTAGTTGTTATATTAAATACAAATTATATGATATTATATGATATCACGTGTATATATATAATAATTATATTATAATATTGAAGTTTATATATAATAATTAGATTGTTTACCAATCATAATAAATAATAACACGCACACTATTTATGTAAGTTATTATGTAATTTTTGATGTAATACTCGTACTATTGTTTCCCACACTTTGCTGAGTCTCGTCTGCTGTCTTCTCTCCTCTAACGCATCTGTGTTCGACCGTCAGACTGACCCGAGTGGACCCGGAGGTGGTCAGGCCTCAGTACAACAAGCTGAGAGACTGGCATCACGGGGTCTCTGCCCGCGTGCTAAACGTGTAGTAGCCCCGCCCACCTGTCAATCACAGCATCACGGTCATGTGACCTGAGAGCACACGTGTGTGTGTGTGTGTGTGTGTGTGTGTGTGTGCGGCACTGATCTATACAGTGTTAGCAAGGCTACTTTGGCAATATAACAGCCCACAGATTATTTTAAGGTGTCCCTGTTACAGTGCACAGAGTATTGTTAGTTCACTACATGTACCTGCTGTTTGGTTTAGGGCTACTTGCATGTAATTATTTATCATTTATTCTTAGCATAATAGTAAGTGTGTGTAACATGTTCAACAAGGACACCTTAAAATACAGTGTTTATCATTTTATTAAAGCAATGTAACTGACTGTAAGGTTTAACTCCTCTAAATGCAGGGTTAACCTTACAGTAGGAGACTATTCATCATTAAAATAATTTCATTTAGCACAGCTTTTACAAAATCAGACTGACTTTGAGGTCACGGGTCAAAAACAGATCAACATGATTCCGCTATGATACTGTTGTTGAAACCGTTATGACACTGGCATCTAACAATGGTTTGGAAAAAAACAGTTCATCTTAAAAAATAAACACAGTACTGCAAAGCTACATAACTGTATCAGGAGAATATGTGCGTACAAGCCATGAATGTTTATTCAGATGTCAGAATGAGCGCTATGTTGTTTGTGATGCTTCAGGATCAAGTGTGTCATATTCATCTGATATTCGCTATTAATGGATATGAACTAGGGGTGTGACGAGGTCTCGTCTTGCGAGACGCCACTTCATTCTGTGGCAAAATATTAAGCAGCGTTCACGTGCTGCATGTGATTCATTAAAAGAGTTGAGCATAGATTTTTTTTTGAATTATTTTGTTGAATGAAATAAAAAAGTTATCATTGAGGATTTATTTATAACAAAAGTCTAAAAATCTCGTCTCGTGGGATAAGTGTCTCGTCACACCCCTAATATGAACATAACTTTTTGATAAGCTATTCTCCACATTAAACAAATAACCATACATGATTAGGACGTTCAGGTATAAAAAGAGGATGTTTTCTCCTTAAAATGATTTCCTATTAATTCAGCAGAATATAGGAATACCAGACGATAGACGGTGCGGTGGCTTCAGCTTCATCCAGTTCTCTGTGATAGATCAGTGTGTGTGTGTGTGTGAGGCTTTAACTGAAGGATGTTATGTTTGTATGATGGTCTGTTGTTCTTTGCATGACTTCTATCAGCTGTGTTTCTTCTGTCACATCTTCGGTCTGTACTTTATTTCATGGCTCTGATGCTGCAGTGTTTCTCTTTCAATCTTCCAATAAAGCTTTTCTTTCATATTTCTGCGTCTGATTTCTGCATTTCTCTTCTTCTGCCTGTTTTCTTCCCTTCCTGAACTTCCTGACTTCAGTTGATTTAGTGCTTCAGTTTTCTGGAGAACTCCAGACGAACCAAATGTCTTTGGGAAGCATTACACGCTACCAAGTGATTCTTTTATTAAGAAATTAATACTTTTATTCATCAAGGATGCACTAGATTGGTCAAAAGTGACAGTAAAGATATTTATAGTGCTGAAAAGGATTTCTATTTGTAATAAATGCTGCACTTTTTGTTTATACTGTGAATACTGAAAAATAAAATGCATCACAGTTTCCACAAATATTTTATGCAGCATGACTGTTTTCAACATTGATAATTAATCCTTAATCAGAAGTGATTCTTTGGCTGTAAATCAGTATATAAAATGGTTTCTGAAGGATCACGTGACAACTAAAAAAATCGTCACAGAAGTAAACAGCTGTTTAACAGATCGTCATGTAGAAAACAGCTGTTTCAAATGTTAATAATTTACCATTTTATTGTATTTTGATCAAATAAACA
>JAUYWG010000044.1:17926588-17939002 GCA_034779775.1 Enteromius afrohamiltoni
TATATATGTATGTGTATTTATGTATATATGTATGTGTATGTATGTATATATGTATGTATATATATGTATATATAGTTTTAGATGACTATAAATAGTATTTCATTGATGCTTAAATATCACTGCATCATCAGAAAGCGGTATATCCATCGCTGCAGTAAATGCTGTAATGAGTGTGATTGTGTATTTTCCGGGTCACCTGAGAGCAATCCTTTGCTCCCCAGACCCTAAACCATCCCTACACCGCAAACACACCACCTGCGCTCGCCTTTCATACAAGGCCGGATTGTTTTCATTCACTGGGAAATAGATATTAGCAAACACTCACCGTCTTCCGGTAATGATTGAGTTTGCCAGTATTGCAATGCTTGTTTATGATGATCCGATTATAAAGAAGTTTAACCACATTAGTCCTCCTCCTCCTCTAACTAAACATCACCTGCTCCGTGAGGATGTGATCATTTACATTTATTAAACACTACATGAGGTTCATGCACAGAAACTAATATTAATAAAGCTGTGAGTAGATTTTTGATAATAGTAATTTATTTTTTTGATAACAAGCAAAATATGTTCACTGTGTAAATCAGACGGATTTATTAAAAGTGCTGCCTTATATGCAGGATGAAATGAAAATGACATTTACTAATTACTAACTCGGTTTGATCTTTAAACATGCATTACGTAGTTGTAGCCAGGCCGATAAACAAACACAGACCGGAAGCTAACTTCATGAGACTGTCTATAAGGCTGTTGCTCAGACATGGTAGGAATCACTTTTCTTTTTGTTACAACTACAATAGACGTGTTTGATACCGCTGTATTTATTATATTCATTTAAGGTTAAAGGGATAGTTCACCCCAAAAATGAACGTCTGCTGTTTGTAGGAACCGGAAGCAGTCCCTGCGGATGTCACACTGTGTTGCGTGATTAGAGAGAACAAAACAAAACGCAAGTCAGGAATTAGAAGCACAAACCAAGGATTTGTAAAGAAAAAAATGTAGTAGGATTTTGATATACAGTAAGCTAAGAGGTTTTCTTTGGCTAAAGCAAAGAAACTACATTTCCCAGAGAGGCGCACGCGCGACCGAACATCCGGGACTGTTTCCACAGACACTCAGCCGGCCTGCACGAAAGAAAAGCGCTTATTAAGCTTAAAATATGGATATTTATTGTACACAACCCCGCGAGGACTTTATTCACCCCACCGGAGCCATGTGAGGGATGTTTTATTACGAACGCGCGCATGTTAGTTCACGTCTTCCGAAGTGTAAGGCTATCACCGGTTTAAACCCTTTCAAAGGCTTTGAGGGGTCTGGACAATTTTTAGCATAACTCCGATTGGATTTGTCTGAAAGAAGAAAGTCACACACACCTAAGATGCTTCAAAGGCGAGTAAAATACCATTTTTATTTTGGGGTGAACTGTCCCTTTAAGAGCAGGGATTAAATAATAAATAAATAATAGCCTACACATGCTGGGTGCTTGGGTCAGATATGGAGATACTAAAGTTTTGGGTAAATATGTAATGTACAAATTCAACAGCTGGGTCAGTCCATATTTGACCTCAAGTTGAGTTGGAGCAACAACCCAGGATTTTTAGAGTGTATAATTTCAGGGCAATTTTAAATGCATAAGCTAATGTTTTTTCACATTTATTTTTAGTATTAGTCTATATGATGTTTTTGACAGTATCTACCCGGCCCTGTGATGTTTAGGTTTTTATTTGTTTTGATTTCGGTGTGTTTGCAGCTGGAGCTGGGATTGAGGTGAATTTCTCTGAGACGTCAGTGGTTGGAGCTTGTGCGCCTCACACACACACACACACACTGAAGGAAAGAAAAGCAGCTTTCCTCCTTGAGTTGGGCAGAAGAGGTGCGTTCAGTCTCCCAGCGCAGTCGAGTGATTTCTCTCTAGATGTGTGTCTGCGCAGCGGACGCCAGCTCTGGAGGATCTCAGCACGCTTTCTGACGGACTTCAGGGGAGAGCTTGAACACCGGTCGGACACGTTCACGGACACTTTAAGGGTTCAATCCGCCGTGTTTGTCGATACCCTGGCTGTCGGTCAGTGATCCGCGAGCACATTCCGTCCGTCGGGCTCGCGCTCGTGTTTGCGAAAGTTTGGCGTCTTCTCGTGCACCTCGCTGCAGCGTCTCGGCGCAAAATAGAACAGGGCTGTTGTGATGCACGGAAAACATCAGTCGAGTAAGAGATTCAGCTCATGCACATGAGCAGTCAGCAGCACGGGACACAATACATCGTGTGAGTATGTTCCTTGAAGAGATTTTGCAGATGTGTATATATCCAAACTCAATTTTTGATTATTAATATGCATTGCTCAGCACTTAATTTGGACAACTCTCAGTATTATTTTTTTGTTGCACCCTCAGATTCCAGTGCATTTGAATAACACTTAGTTTATTCTTGAATTAGCTGTTTTTAGATTTTTAAGCATGCATATTTCGATTAGTAATGAATCCAAACCAGGCTCCCATTGTTTTAGATAATTACTGGAAGTTTTGACATGTTGAGGAATTGCAGTTTGATTAGGGATGATGCCTGTAGGCGTTTTACCTGTTGTTTCTACATTAAATGATATTGCATAACTGCCAGGGATGTGATTTATAGCTCCTCATCAAGGTCTTACGAAATATTCTGTTTGACTTTTCTTATAGATGTTGACAGATCTGAGCATCATAAATCCATAAAGAGCTTCATTCATTTGCAGACTGAGGTAAGACAATCTGTGGAAGACTTTAGTAATTGGTGCAAGACCAAACTGAAATGTATTTGGTGGTTGTTTTTGTTTTTGCCTCTGATTCCTCCTGGGGTTGAGTTTGAGGTGTTTAATGGCTGATGTACTTGTGATTGTGCGGCTGACAATGTTCAAACAATGTTCAAAGAGTCAAGTCTGCAGTGTTTTTAAAGCTGAAATGGGTCACGTCTGCTCTGTTATCAAACTGAAATAGAAAAAAAATGACTGTTATTAAACAGTTTCCTCAAACACTCCCCTCACCTGCCATTGGCCATTCACGCAAGTAGCCCCGCCCCTGAACCCACACTATTGGATGAATCAGAAGTCGCTCTACATTCAGATCAATGTTTTTAAAGTAGTGCTGGGCGTTGATTAATCGCATCCAAAATACATATACATTTTTTTTTTACATAATATACATTAAATATGTGTATATTTATTATGTAGCTATAAATGCACACACATGCACATGTATTATTTTTTTTTTAATAAATATATTTTTATGTTAGTGATGATTTATCACATCCAAAATATATTTGTTTACATATACATATGTGTATATACTGTATATATTCATTAAGTACATATAAATGAGTATACATGCATGTATATATTTAAGAAAAATGCATGTTTAAATATATTTACACATTTTAGCACATACATTTTTATGAATATAAATGAATAAATAAATATATATATAATATGTAACTAAAATATTTTCGCAATATATACTGTGTGTGAGTGTATTTATATATAGCTACATAATAAATATACACAGTATAAACGCATATTATGTAAATAAAAATAAATCACGATTAATCACAAGTTTGTACATTTAAATATATTAACATATAATAAAAATGATTTAAATGTAAACGTATATACTGTATATACATATTAAATATACACAGAACATTAATATTATATAAACAAAAACTTGTATTTTGGATTCAATCAATCATCGCTAGTTTAAAGTGTAATTTGGGATGTGAGAGAATATTTTAGCATTGAATAAATGACACGCTTGACACGAGGCTTGTGTTGGTTGTACAGGACTGACTGAATGCTATGCTGTATGTAGTTTTATACCGTATGCGGTGATCAGTAAAGAGCACAGATCTGTCATCCCTGTCCTTGGATCTGATCTGACCTCTTGGTTTTTGTCGGGGTGTGTGTTGTGATCCGGGTGAGTATCGTGTGTCTGATAAGCGCTTCTCTGGGAGCGTGTCAGCGACTACAGGAGTCATTTACACTGCGGCGTAATGAGAGAAAGCCATTACAGGGCTTGATGTGTGTTTTGGGTGGGATTTCTAAAAGCCTGCGTGTGGGAAAGTGCTCGTTTTGTCTGTGTGGTCTGGCTTTGGCGGCCGTAGGCTTGTTTGAATTAAACCCAGCGGGCCGGCGTCGTTCGTTAAAGTCTGATGACGATGTGTCATCGCAGGTCACGGACACTTGAGCTCGGTCATTATGGGGTTAAATGGCTGATGGCATCATTAGAAGGGCAGGTGGGCAATATAAAGATGACGTTTATCACAAAACAAACCCAGAGAGAAGTTTTAGGGAAACCGTCTTCACTCTCTCTTGCTAAACTTTGTGTGGCTCTTTGTTTTAATGCTCTCTTCTTCTGTGCTTGTGCACCGTTTGGCCAACTTTTTGTGATTTATGTATGAATATGACTATAGAAAAGAATAATCATATAGATAATCGTAATACTTATATTTAAATATATTCATATTTAAAATATTGAATCTAAATAAAATCATTTACATTAACTTAATTTATAAAAAAATAAATAAATGTATTTGTTTATTTTTTTATGGCTTGAAATCTTGTTTGTAGGGCTGCACATTTTGGAAAATTGCCTACAAAACCATTTTATTTAATATATAAAATTATTAATAACAATAACAACACATTATTATTATTATTATTGTTATTATTATTATTATTATTATTATTATTATTATTATTATTATTATTATTTATTAACATTTTTTTGTTGTTGATTTATGAGTACAAAAAAATAATTATTATATAAAAAGTATTAATAACAATAACAACAAATTATTATTATTATTATTTGTTTTTGTTGTTGATTTTATAAATGACTACAAAATAATATTATTTATTGAATAAAACGTATTCATAATAATAATAATATATTATTATTATTATGCTTATTATTAAAATATATTTTAAATAATTTTTAAAACCAAATTTATTGATTGTAAAAAAAAAATTATTTATGTGACTACAAAATAATATTAATTATTATATAAAAAGTATTGTTATTGATGATGATGATAATAATAACAAAGTATTAGTATTATTACAATATTAAACAATACAGTGTTTTGACAAAATCTTTTGATTGCATCCATTTTTTATTGTTTGATTTATTAATTTTATTCATATTTATTAATATTGCAAATATACTAGTGTTCAAAAATGTGGGGTCAGTAAGATATTGAATGGTTTTTAAAGATCATCAAGGCTGCATTTATTAGATTAAAAATCCAGAAAAACTGTGATGTTGTGAAATATTATTTCAATTTAAAATAAGTGTTTTCTGTGAGAATATACTTTAAATTGTAATTTATTCCTGTGATTACTCCAGTCTTCAGTGTCACATGATCCTTTCAGAAATCATTACTTATCATTACTTAATCATTAATTACCTTGAATTGCTTTTTAGTTTAAGATTCTGACTGTAAATGAACACTTATTTACACAATGCTTATATTTACGGAAATAAATATTTGCATTATTTAAATATTATTTGAATACTCAGAATATTCTAAGAAACGCACATTATTATTCCGATTATTATTGAACGAGTAGAGAAGTGGAATGATGTCTAGAGTCATCTCTTGGAGGTTTAATGCCGTTATTGTGCGCGTAAATGCGGCCGAACACTGCGCCTTTGTGCTCTGAATCTGCATACCCCAAGGGTTTCTGGGAGAATTTAACAAGCTTCTGATGTTCCTGGAGAACGGAGGCGTGTGAGATTCCTTCACTGAAGGTGAATTTCCAGCCCGGAGCTGCAGAGGTCAGAGTTTAGAGTCCGAATAATGAGCTCAGATCCTTCTCAGAAACACCACGTCCACTTTCAGGCCTGCTTTATCTTACTAAACACAAGCATGGCTACAAAACGTGGCATCATGTGAAAATGCAGCACAATACATGAGCATTATTGTCATTTCATACACTAGCAGCCGAAGTTCTCAAACAGTGTGATTTTATTGTTATTTTTGTTAATATGAAGCGTGTTTGTTGTGGCTCGGGGTCACAGCTGCTCGTCTGTCTGCGGTCTGAGCTGCATTAGCTGACCTTTGACCCCGCCTTCCGCTCGTGTAATTGCAGGAAGTGAGCGTGGCCAATGAGAGCAGAGGATTGTGGGTAAGCATTAGTAAGTGTTGCTGAAGAGGAGCGCAGAAAGTATTTGAAAAGGAGTGAAACAAAATATTTAGCTTATTAATGTTTAATAAAATTTGTTTTAGAAATGTATATTACTAATATTTAATGCAATAAAAATAATAAAACATTTAAATATATAATTAAAATGTATTGTTATTCATTAATAATCATTTTATGATATTAAATCCAATATTCTATATGTTTAATGTTATTTTTATACATATTTTATGATCAAATTGAACCTAAAATATTTTCAAAGTAAATATTTAAATTTAAATATACATATTATTTGTAGAAATATTAATATTATGTAGTATTTCTATAATATACAATAATATTAAATATAAATATTTAATGTTTTTTAAATAAAATGCTTACATAATTTTTTAACAATAAAATTAAAAATATTTCACAATTAAATTAATATTTAAATAAAAAAAGATATACTATTAGTAGGAATATTAATATTATAGTTATTAATTTTTTTTAAATAATATATATAGGAATTTTGAATGTAGGTATTTAATATTTTATAAAATAAGTACATATTTAATTAAAAATGTATTATTATTAGCAACATTAGTATTGTTATGGAATATTATTTTACAATATATAAAAATATTGAATATAAACATTGGTATGGTAATTAATATGAATTAATGTACTATTATAAAATGAAAATATGAGTTACTAATATACTTCATAAAAAGCAAGCGTACTGAGCTGTTTACAAACTTGGATTCTTGAACTTGCAGTGGTTTATTAGAATCAGTCTGTAAACACACAAAGGTGTCGCATGTGAAAGAAATAAAACCCGACACATCTCTGATCTCTCTGAGGCTCTGAAGATGAAAGCCGGCCAACTTTCTCACAGATGATTTGAGTTATTCTCTCATCAACGTGTCACCCGCTGCAGAAGAAGCGCGTCTGAGTCCTGACTCCTGATTTACGGCCCTCCGTCTTTGATTTGAGTCCTGCGTTAATGCGTCCCGATGCGTGCCATCCGTCGCTTGTTGATCTGTTCTCAGCAAGCGTTTTAAAGACTGTTGAACGCTCCATTAATCTCCAGCACAGATGCATTATGGGTGCTGGGTTCAGAGAGGACTGAAGGAGGCTGCTCTTCTGGGACTCGGAGAGAAAACTGGAGCCTGCACGCTTAAAAATAAAGGTGCTTAAAACCATAGAACAGAACCATCAGCCCTTCCTTCCTTTTGATAATCTAAAGAACTTGTTTGTTAGGCATTCAGCAATTATTTAATGTATTTCATATGTTTGGTTTCAATGATTCTTTTTTGCTCAAAGCAGCTTTTTTGATCATTGATCATAAGCAGGTTCAAAATGTTTAATAAGAGAGGTGAAATACAGCAAAAGTAAAAGAATATTAATAAAAGTACTTCATTTTTTTTTACAAATTATATAATTAAAATATTATTGCATACAATATAAAATATTTATATTTTATGCATTTAGAATAATATGAATAAGCAAAACATTTTTAATACATAATTACATATTTAATTTAACTAAATTATTATTATTTTAAAATAATAATAATAATAATAATAATAATTTTAAAATAAATTTTACATTTAAAATATTAAAGCTTTTAATATTTTATTAACATGTAATAAATTTGCCATACATTTTAAATAATCATATAAAAAAAAATTCATTTACAAATGTAATAAAAAAAAGTTCACTATTTAATAGATCATATAATATAATATTCGTAATAATTTGATATTACATTTTTATATTTATTATTTACTTGGTATGTTACATGGGATTATTAAACACCAATATGTTGGCACATAAAAATAAGCAGTTGTCTTTATAAAAACAAATAACATGGAAAAAATGCAGTAAAGTCTTTGAACATGAGAACTGAATCACTGAACCAGACTCTTGAACTGATTCATTAAAACAAGAGCATTTGAACTGAATCAATGTAGTGATTGTTTGCTACTGAAGTTTAAATTGCCTGATATTGAGCCACCATGCTATTTAATGAGCAGATTGCAGTATTTACAAAGGCTTTGCTCGTGCCGTGAACGGTTAAAATGAGCTCACACAGAAAGTGAAGTAGATTCAGATTCACAGGAAGAGCAGAAGACCGGTGTGTCCATCTCACTCGTCTCAGGTTTCTGCGGAGTTCAGGTATGTCTTTATGTGCCTCGCTCCATCCATCCATCATCCACACACACACACACACACATGGACACAAGCTCCTGAAAGGTTCCTGTGAAAGCCTCACACAGGTCTGAGCTTGAGTCCGTCTGTCAGCACATTAACACTCTGCTGGAGCTTCAGAGAAGTTCAGGTGACCCACAAACCCTCTTACACTTGAGCCTAGTCCTAGACTAAAGTCTAAGTTGATCTGAAAACATGTCAGTGCCTTTGTTTTGCCTGAAGATGCACAACAGTGATGTTTTTTTCTAAGATGCTTTATAAGAAATACTTCAACTATGGTTTAATCCTGGTTTAGTCTAAGACCTGTCTATAAAACATTTAGTTCGGATGAAAATAAACAGGATTTTCCAGTCAGATGGGAAGAAAAGACGGGGCTTGATTAGATCCATCAGGATTGAGAATATGATGTCGTTGGTTGTTAGTATTATTAGGTGGATTTAATGATGGAAGTTGTTACTTTATGTCATGCAGTTATAAAAACGAACATATTAGCATTTGCCCAACATGCATTCGATTTAAACGCATGCGTGATACGGCGTCGTTTTGTAGTTTCTCAGGCTGGGTGTATTTGCATGCGTTGATGTTTAGCGGATGTTAGCGGTTCGATAGGGTTTGGTGTCACAGAGGTGGGCATCTTGATCCACTTTCAGTAAAGCTCAGGGCAATTAAAGCCCTTGCAGACGAGAGCGAGGACATCCAATCTGCGGATGCGAAGAAAAGAGGTGGTGAATTACTTCAAGCTGCCGGCCGGTGCGATGTCCAGCGAGCGGGAGAAGAGCAGAGAAGAGTGCGGCTCAAATCTAATTTCTGCGGTTCTGGGAAGCGTAATGTGATTGCTGGGATGAGTCAGGACGTCTTCATCATATATGGACTGAGCAAACTCTGAATGCAGGGTGAGAAAATCCAATTGTTCGGGGTCTTAATGTGTTCATGTCTGGAGGGACAGAAAATTGCATCTTTTCTCTTCAGTGCTTTTTGTGAGGTCAGTGGGCATCAACCACAAGATACATGATACTTTCATATATTTTCCATTTTAATGTTAAGTTTTTATTTTATTTAATATTTATACATTTCACTTTTAGTTTTTTTTTATGTCTATATAGTTTTTATTAATATTTGTTGTAATTTTCATTTTATTTTTTTTTTGTAATTTGGTTGGTTGTTTTATTCTTTTTCAAGACATTTATTATTTTTTGTCAGTTTTAGTTGTTTTTGTACATGAAGTTAAGTTCAGTTTGTCTTGGCAACTAGCTTGGTATTTTAGTTGATAAGTTTTAGTTTAGTTTTCATTTTAGTTTTAGGAGTAGTTAACTATGAGGTCCAAAAGTCTCAAACCATTAGTAAAACTAATATAGTTTCTCATTCTCAACCTCTTGAAGAAAATCTTACTGTCTGTACGAAGCGTCACATGATCAAAAGACCAGAATCTGAAATTTATATTTTTGGGCATATTTAAATTTTATTTATAATTTTTTTGTTTTTATTTTAAATTGATTTTAAAAAAATGTTGTTTTTTTTTTCATTTATTTTTTGTAATATACAGTATATGCTTGTGTAGTTTTAATTTGAGGTATTTATTTAAAATATTATTTAACTAGGTTTAATATTTAACCTGATTTAATGTGATTGATTAATTTGACTGAATTCAGTTAAGGGTCATTTTGATCCAGAACAGGACAATCGTGCCCAGAATAAAAAATCCAGTACAGTACATGGTGACATAGTTTTCAGTTTTGTCTCAGACAGTATGTTCTGCTTCATTCAGCGCAGAAAAGCGTGATGTTTTCTTAATGTGAAGTCCTCTCAGACGGACTCGACGAGCGCTGAATAAACCTGATCTGTGTCCAGAGACGGGGACCTATTGATCTTGATATCGATCCATTTACAGCAGAGTGTACACACCCTTCCCTCCGAGATCCAGAGCAATTGATCAGCTCCACGCTCACATCAAAGCTAATGAAGTCAGCGCCGCTGCTGGGAAAATCATTATGCCTTCATGCATGCCTCATTATTTAGACTGGAGGAGATTTGCATGTTTGCTTTGGGTTTAGGCTTGCTTTTCTATGACCTAACCACGATAATTGTCGTTTTAAAGGGGTCGTTTCGTGATAAACGTGACTTTATTGGATCTTTCAAACAAGCCGTATAAATGTAATGTCGCTTTAAGAACCCAGAACTTCTCCAGGCCATATAAGGAAATGAAATTCTGATCAAAACCTTGAGCTCATTAGCATATGCCCACCCACTGGATTTGCATTGACGTGTAAAAGAGGACGGTCTTATGTTAATGAGCACAAGGTTTTGGTGTCATAATCATTAGGATTTTCACACACTGAGTTAATGATATTATAATATGTTAATGAGCCTACGGTTATGTGTTAATCATTTCTAATTTGTAAAGATGTTTTAAAGAGACGGTAGCAAGAACAGCCTGTTCAGCTGAAATGCTACACTAAATCAACTGTTTTTGATGCATAAACACCTTATTTTATTTAAAAAAACATTATTCTGGCTAATATATAAAATAGTAAAATAAATGCACTGTAGCTTTAAGAACTATATGACATTGAAACCATGAGCTCATTAACATGTTTGCGGATGAATTATGTAAATGTGGACAGTGCATAAGTCAGTGGGTGTGTCATAAACGTTCCCAAAATAAATGACAATCATATCAGTGATCATTTGCATATGTCGAAGGTTGTAAAGGAGTCTTAAAGGTACAGTAGCAAGAATTCATAGTCATTTAATGGCTCTTTTTAAGAAAGTAGAATAAATGTACTGTTGCTTTAAGAACTGAAAACTTCTCCAGTCCATTAATGGAAACATATGGCAACGAAACCTTGAGCTCATTAACATACGCCCATGAATACTGAGCATATAAATGTGGGCGGTGTATATGAAAATGAGCCAGTGGGTGTGTCATAAACATGGTAAACATGATCTTCTGACTCTTTCAATTCTAAAGCACGTTTACATTCAATCTTGGTTGGCTATAAAGTGCTATACAAACGTAAATAGATAAAAATAAGAACAAATAAGCACATTACAAAGAATTAAACGCACAAGGAAAAATATGTGTTTTTAACATAGATTTGAATTGGATTTACATACGAGGCATTGTTCTATATTATAATAATAATTACAATAGTGACGTCGTGTAGAGATAAAAGCTTGACTTGTACAATATTTACTAACTATTGTATTGATTGGTGCACATGGACAATAGTCTCAAATTAGACTTCACCTAAGTGCTCTTTTGGCCCAAATGAAATGATTCGGGTTTTATCATCTTGTAACATACAATTATTTATAAGCCACACTTTGATTTCTTGCAGACAGGCTTACAGGCTAACGGTCCCTGGTGAGTTGAGCCATCAAGGATGTAAACGCACCTAAACCTACAGAAAACTTTGACAGGAAAGATTAAACTAGTAAACTTTAAAGTATAATTAGTGTACTGCAGCTTTAAGAACTCAAAACTTTCCACTGTACTATACTGTATATCTCCAGTTCATTGCCTATTCATTATTCATCATACCATTGCATAATTAATATTCAGCAACTGTGTTTTCAGCAAAGTTACTCGATGTGCAATGATATATAAATGTGGGTGGTCCTATGTTAATGAGCGACATCGTAATCATTAGGATTTGGTTTCCTTATATGGATAGTTTCAAGTGCACATGTTGTGTAATAATAATTTCCAAATGAGCCACAGTGTTGATGTGTGAACGTTTGGCCGATCATATCAGATGTAATTTGCATATCTGAGAGGTCGTGTAGATTTCTTAAAGGCGCAGTAGCAAGAGCTGGCTGTTTAGTTAAATGAAATGACAACTGTTTGATGCATGAAACCTTTTTTTATTAGAGTACTAAACGCTAGAGCGGTGGTTTTCAATCTGTGGGCCGGGCCGCGATGGTATTGCGCGGGGGCCGCCAATTATTATTAACAGAAATTGTAATATTGTTAATAGAATTAGAAATGTCTAGTTTGCTGATCAGATATGTATATTTTCTGTTTATTCAATACATTACCAGTTTATTCAATAAA
>JAUYWG010000044.1:17971378-18003878 GCA_034779775.1 Enteromius afrohamiltoni
TATCTCTTTGGTTTTGAGACTTTAATCTTTGTAACCTCAGGATCTTATCTCTGCTCTAACAGCTCAGAACACTCCACGGAGAAAGAAACATTTTTAAAACACATCATATAATGTCTTTAAAAAAACAAAAATGGGTATTTGAAAGCAGAAGTGTGACACTTTTTCAGCAGAAGTGTAAAGATGATTCAGAGGAGATGGTTATGATTGTGAATAAGATATTACTGGATTACAAAGACAGTGACTGGCAGTAAACAGGTGTGTGTGTGTCTGCAGGGATCGTGGAGGAGTATCAGCTGCCGTATCACGAGCTGGTTTCGACCGACCCGTCCTACGAGGACATGAGGGAGGTGGTGTGCACCAAGAGACAGAGACCCTCATTTCCGAACCGCTGGAGCAGCGACGAGGTACAGAACTCACTCACTCCTCTCTGAAGTCGATGAAGCTCCTGAATCACATCTAATATGCAAATGCCTTGAAAACGTAAACTATAATGAACACTTCGTTGTGAGTGTAGTCCACCTGTTTTCGATAGTGTTTGCACCAAGTCCAAGGTCTCAAGCATTTTCTAGAAGAATCTGATCTTTTGAGGAGCTTTACTTTCACTGTTCCTCAGCGGTCCATCAGCACTGAATTATACGTCTGGTATGATATGAAGGTAGTGTTATTAACTGACGAGTTGTTCAGCACTACTGACTAGTCTCAGTTCTGGATTACTGACACACTCTGATAGCTTCTGAACACACCTGACTAGAGACATTTCAAGCACGCTTTTATATTCCACTTCTAGACAGTATCAATCATTACTAAAACCCTGCCACAATCACTAACACCTAACTCATTTCCAACACAACCGCCCGTCTCTTGTGGGTTAGACATGTACAAAGTCAAACTGTGATGAATATCTACACAATTTCCATTAGTTCAATACATTACAATGAAATATGTTGCCGTGGCAACCATTTCATACAATACCTTTTGTTCAGTTTTGTTCAAAATAGCCCTGCTTTATCCTTCTCACTTCAGCACAACACGAGCAGTGTTCCCCACAATGCTTTCTTGGACCCTGTCGCACTCGTATTGGATGTGATTGTTCAAATTTGAGTCAGATTGTCGCTCAGACCTTCAGAAATGCTTTAAAATCCTACCCGGATCACATTTCTGAAAATCAATTTCAGCTTTGTGGAAAAGTGCGACTCATTTCAAACACGGACCAGATTTGGACAGACACTCGGTAACACTTTATAATAACTCAACGCTGTGAAGCATTAGTAAATAATCAGTTCATCAAAGCATTGCTCCAACATTAATGGTCATTAGTAATAGCCTTGTTCTTGATTTATAATCATATCTATAACAAAGAGATATAGAGACTCCGTTATCTTCCAAACAGAAGGGGATACAGAACTATTTCAAGATGCAAAAAAAAATATAAACCTGAACAACTATACACTTTCATTTTTCTCTATGAAAATGCAGAGGTTTGTTTTTCTTTTATCAAGTGTACAGTTATACGGTTTGATTTTTTCGCATCTTGAAAAAAATCTGTCTCCGTCTGTGCTGTGTTGTGTTTGCATCTGCTTTAGAAATACTTCACAAGCTATAACTAGTCCTCTCTTTAGATGAGCTCACAAACACAGACGGATGGCAACTACTAAATGCTTTATAACACACTGAATTACAGCAGGAACATGTGTTTATAAAGCATTTATTAACACTCTCAACAACTGTAATTAATCATTTACTAAAACACTGACAATGTTGGAACGCTTTATGAAAGGAGCATTTACTAATGCTTCATAGTGTGTAGTCATAAAATATTTCCCTCTAATCACACGTGGATTGATGGTTCAGACTAATAACAACATGTTCATTCTGAGCTGGAGTAACCTTTTAAGAATTCATCGTTAGGTGATCACGATTGCAATCCACAATGTTGTAAATATTGTCGTTAAAATCGTTGAATAAAGTCGTAAAGATTCGTGTTTTCTTTCCATGCAAAAAGTATTCTTGTCGCTTCATAACAGTTTTGGGGATTTGGGTAATGACAACATTTTCATTTTGAGGTGTAGCAACCCTTTTATCAGATTGTGCATTAGTGTGTAAGTTTTAACCCATTCGCACAAATGACTTGATTCCATGCTGCTACCATCATTTTCCACATGACTCGCACTTGTTTCCTCAAAGACGGTTTTCAACAACAAGGGCCTGGGAATGTGAAAAGGGAACGTTCAATTTCCAGATATCATTTTTTTAATAAGATTCCAAACCACACATGAATGCACTTTCAAACAGGTTTGTAAAATCCACATTATTTGGGTCATATGATCACGCTGCAATTAGTTTCTGGTACTCTACTGTATGAAGCTGACCGGTGTGTGTGTGTGTGTGTCCAGTGTCTGCGGCAGATGGGTAAACTGATGACCGAGTGCTGGGCTCACAATCCCGCGTCCCGTCTGACCGCGCTGCGGGTCAAGAAGACGCTCACCAAGATGTCCGAGTCTCAAGACATCAAGCTGTGACGAGTCCGAGGAGACGTAGTGGCTTCATCCTGCTTTCTGTGAAAGTTCCCTCGAGCCGCTGACCGGACACAGAAGACATCGCCCCCTGCAGGACACCTTCAGATAAACACTCACACGCAGCTTTCTGGAAGCCAGCAATCAAACGATGCAGTTCAATAAATGTATTCCTCAGCTCTGACTCATGCAGCTTTCCCCCTCACGCTCTTCAGAAGACTAATAGAAACAACGTCCAGGTTTGTCGTCTGCAGAAACACGTCCTTGTAAAATATGAATGTACATATTGAATGTCATGAGTTAATGTTGTGTTGCGTCACATGAACGTTTGTACAGGAAGTTTTCTTTCATGTTGCCTTGTGCCTTATTTAACACACATGTAAAAGTTTAATATTTCATAGTTCTATGGAGTGACAACATTCCCGTCCCCTTTAATTAATAAAATGAACTAAGTTCTGACATGCTGCTTATGTATTAGTTGAATATCAGTCATAATCACACGCAGTGCTAATGCTAATATTAGCATTACAAAGACGACACGCACTCCAAATCAGTGTTGCATATAAATATAATTTATTACTTGTTTAAAAATTCTTTCTTACATTTTGTACAGAAACTTCACCGAGGAGATGCAAGCGTTCGCAAATTACGCCATGAACGTGCCATAAAAGAATAAGTAACATCCTCACTATAAATATAATAATCGTATGATACCTATGGAAAGCGACTGCTAGCGTTTTTTTAGCATGTATAATTTGCTTTATAAAGGATGCAGATTTTGCATAGACAGCTTTAGAAATCTGAAGAAGAGAGAATGAAGGTGAACGCAAAAGTACAAACACTCCAATGGCTATTAAGTTGGTCTCTGTACACTTGGTATTTTACCGCATGCATCCATCAGTCACTCACTCCTGAACGTCCTCCGATCCGCTGAAACAGCGACGCTTCACCGTTGACTGAAGGATCAGAGACGGACCTCTTCAGATAAACGAGACTCTGGCCAGTAAAGTTTATTCCTGAAAAGCTCCAGAGTTTCACGTCACGTTTTAGTTCCGAAGCCAGTTTGCAAAACGATGTCCGTCGGTTTGCTCTTCCCCTCTAAATTTGGATTACACACAGATCACTACGCAACAAAACAAGTAATAATCGAAAGAAACCAGAAGGATAACACTGTTAAACTTTACAGTCGGCCGTATATATTTACAGGAGGCTGGACAGACGTGTAGTTACAGGCTCGCTCCACCGGGTGGCGCAAAAAACAACCAGACCGCCAAACCCAGGAACGGAGTATAAATAAAAGGCATTTCTCAACACACGCCGATAGAAAGGTACCTCCGAGTGTTTTCAGGGAACGGAGAGTCACGTGACGTCAAGCCGGAGGTCCAGTATTTGGACAGCAGAGGTGGCGTTTCCTAAGAAACTGATTGGGACGAGACCGTCTGGCGCTCACAGTGATCCGCTGGACTCCTGGGATGGACGGGGTCAGTGCTCGACGCTCATGATGTTCTCGTGGCGGCCCATCTCCTCCAGAACGGCCGCCAGACGGTTCAGGTTCCCGTCGGGGAAGTGCTGCGCCTCCCACAGGTCCAGGATCACGCCCGTCGGACTCGATTTAGTGGCGAAGTAGTTGAGATACCTGCAGAGAGACAGATGAGTGACACCTTAGAGCTAACACTTCTGCTGCACCTGTAGTAATAAACTAAACTAAACCGAGCGTGGGGTGCTTCAGGTATGTTCTATTAACTCTTTCCCCGCCGGAGTGTTTGCTGACTTTAAAACTTCATGGCCCGCAGAATATTTGGTTGTATGAATTTCTGTAATCTACGGAAGCCTGTTTCCGCCACTAAAAGAAAACGAAAGGTTTTCGCGAAAATATCACAATTTTTCGCTGTAAGAAAAATGAACACACAATTACGAACTATAAAGTCAGAGTTGCGAGGTGTACATTCGCGATTGTGAGGAAAAAAAGGCGGACTTGTAACTTTATATCTCGGAATTCTATTAGAACTCACAATTAATATAAAGTGACAAAGTCGCAATCTGACCTTTCTCATATGTTCTCAGAGTTGCGAGTTTCTGACATTATAAGGTGCAACCGCGGTTATTCTGCATTTCATCTCACAGCTCAGAATTGTGTGAGACAAACTCGAAATTGTGACTTATAAAGTCCAATATTGAGCCGGAAAAATGTTCTCACAATTGCAAGATATTATGTTCTCATAACTATTGTTCATGTAATTGGGACTTTTTAAAATGTGTTCAGTTCTTGAGCAAATAGAGTCGCAATTATGACTTTAGAATTTGTAATTGCAAGTTTATATTTCGCTAATTTTTTTCTCTTTATCTCTCAAAATTTTGGCTTTATAGCTCATAATTGCAAGGTTTATATGACTTTTGTCACAGAATTGTGAGATTTAAAAATAATCACAATAACCTTTTTCTTTATACAGAAAATAATGTGTTTGGCAGGGAAAGAGTTCAAATGTGTTGACGGATGCATGCGACACTGTTCTATGTTCAAAACAATATTAAAAACATTAAAAAAACTAACTACCGAAATAGAATCAATAACTATGGACAAATAAACAAACAAACACATTTCACAATTCTATAAAATATCATGCCTTCCGATAATTTATGTGTTTTGATTTAGGCCAAAAAATTATTATTATGGACCAATAAATTATTATTCATTTTATTCCCTGTATTAAATATTGTATTAAGTCCAGCACTGGTATTTCCCTCACACTCTCATGAAAACTCAATATGCTCTGTATAAAAATATTTAGGTCATATAACCGGTGACACACACACACACACACACACATATAGTTTATTTAAACATCTTCGAGCATGTAGAGTGTCACAGCGGGGAGTCTGGAAACATATAATGATGTTTTTAAACCCTATTTCCAGAAATGAGTGTGTTTATTTGGTTCCACGAGCTGCTGCTCCGACTCATTTACACCTCTCTGAAGAGAAACACAGCAGGAGAGGATGCTGGGAAAACTGACAAATACAAGCAGACTGAGAGAGCAGGGGAGGGCAGCACCGCTGGCTGCTCAGCATGCTGGGATAGAGGAGACGCCCCTGCTGAGACGAGTGCAAACACAGAAGTGTCCGTGTCTAACTTACGACTGTTCGTCACATTTATAACACGACTGCACCAGCAGTGAAAAACTGAATGAATCAATGACTTCCTCAACTCATAAACAGAAGCAGCCAATCAGACACGAGGCTGCAGTCTGACTGACACTTGCATTAACCAATCACAGAATACAGAAGAGTTTTTTTTTTTATATAATGCTTGTTGATTTAGGCACATGAAAATCTTGCTATAAATAAATAAAATTAATAATAATACAACAAAATGTTAAGCAAAATACAAATAAAACATTAAAAGAATTAAATAACTGATAACTGACTGAAATAATCGATTAAAATATATATTTTGTTTTTGCATATTATTAAAGGTTGTTTAAAAAAATACACAAAATGTTAAATATTAATATGTACAACTGAAAAATAAAAAATATTTCAAAAAACAAACTTAACAATGAAGTTATTTTTTTACATGAAGTTTACAAAACCACATAAAAGCATTAAAAGACGGATGGAGTAACTGACCTGTCCAGGTTGAGTTTGTGCGCCAGCATCCTCCAGTCGTTCCCGCGGGTCTGAGGAGCGTCCAGACTCCCGCACAGCTTCTGACGGATGGACAGCGGGATCCGGAAGGCGTTCGGACCAACAAGTGTGGTGATGTTACTGGCCGGATCCAGAAGAGACGTGTCGATGCACTGAGAGTCCTGACACAACACAATCAAACCATCATCTATCCATTCATCTAGAAAACAACTCAATTCTACAATTCTATTTCATTTATTTCTGCTTCTAGAGCTTTTGTTTCAGGTCTCAACAATAACAATCTCAAAGTGTTTAAATCTGAATTTAGGGCATCTATTAATACACTTTTCATTCATTATTATAGTGTCTTACACACTAATCCAAGGATCGCAAGCCTCAGTCATCTCCTGCATTCAACATATCACAAACAGATCTCAAAAGCTAACACCTTTGTCATAAAATTCTTTCCTGTTAGGTTAGCGTGTGTTTCAGAGAGAGCTGTGTGTTGTGATTCATGAGAGTGAAAGTCTGGTTTTGGTGTGTTTCAGCTTTCAGAAACTGTGACGAGAGAAGATTCTGGCTGAAAGATTCTTTTTCCCTTTGTGTGTGTGTGTGTGTGTGTGTGCATGCACCTGGTATTTATCACGATATGATAGATAGAATACCAGTACATTTGTAAGTCTTTAAGCTTCTAAATCACACAGAATGGAGTGTTTGAGAATGTAAGAGTGTGTAGTGTTTCCTGTAAGGGGTAGGTTTAGGTGTAGGGTCAGTGTAGGACAATACCACATACAGTCTGTACAGTACAAACACCATTACACCTATGAAGAGAGAGAGAGACACCCCAGAACACATGAGTGTGTGTGTGTGTGACTGACCTCAGACAGCGTGGTGTTGAGCTGGAATATCTGTCCTTCTCCCTCCACTTGTCTCACACACAGCTTGCAGGAGAGCTCGAGTGTGGCGGCACTGAAACGCTCCAGAGTGAAGGTGCAGTGAAGGTTCCTCTGAGAGCCGCTCCACACCTGCTGAAACGTCAGCTCCTGAAACACACACACACACACACACACACACACAGCATCAGCACAAATACAACACCAATAAATACTGGAGCTAAGGCACGACACCCGCCCAAAACCTCCTAATATATTCCGTTTTCCAGAAAAAAAAAAAGAAATCAGACTAGGCCGCAGTTGCATTAGTAAAAATGAAAAAATAATAATAAAAATAACATTAACAAATAAAATGCAACTTGATCCTGGACCACATCTAAAACTGAGATGTGTATATATATATGAATTATGAATAAATGGTTTGATAGTACAATATCTGGCTGAGATACAACTAATTGAAAATATGAAATCTGAGCGTGCCAAAAATCTAAATCACAATACTATCACTAATCAAAAATTACATTTATATATCTTTTTAAATATACAAATATAATTGTATACACGTAAATATTTTCATTTTTGCACATGCAAAATATATATATATATATTTTGCATATCTATATATTTTAATGTGTGTGTACCTGGTATTTGGCGATGAGTTTGCTCTTCCAGTGAGTGTGTGGGACGTCGTGCAGTGACAGGCGAAGGTTGTGTGTGCTGTCCTTGAAGTTCAGAGACTTGGGTTCATCCAGCAGCTTCCCGCCCATCTGCTTCTCCATCTGAAGCACCTCCTGATGGACACACACACACACACACACACACACACACAGAGGAAGTCCGTCAGCGCTCAGCGGGAACACTGTAGCTTCACGAGTCCAGATCTCACACAAATCAGATTCATATCATTGTTTATATTCAGATGATGTTGTTGCATGCCTGCTGACACCTACACTACATCTGCTGCTGACACCCACACACACTAACACACACACACACACACACACAGCGTGTTGATGAGGCGACTGTGAAACTTTCCTTTGGCGAGTTAAATCATGATTTCAAGTAAATAAACAAGTTGTGCTGAACTTTTAAAGTCAACAGAGTTCAAGAATTAAGTTGTGCACATTCTCAGTTACCTAATATTATATTCTAACAGTATTCATTGTTCTTAGCTTAGATTATTTGATAAATAAGCATATTGTTGGTTAGTGTATGTCAACTACTGCAACCTGCTTTAAGTAGAAACATTTACACTAATAATAATAACTATAATAGTAATAATAATAATAGTGATACGTAATAAATAAATGCCAAATAAAATATAAATATTTTTTTATGTATTTTTTAAATTTTTTTTTTGTTAATTTTGTATTATATAATAATATTATATTATTTTATAATACATTTTATTATATATATGATGTGTAAACACATAATTATCAATAATGTTTTATATAATATTACATGCAAACAGCTGTAAAAATAAAAACACCAAAAAATAAAAGGAATAGACATTGATAACATCAACGTTTTTGTTGAAATATGTTTGAATAAATATTTTAAAGAGAGATTTTTGGACTGGATGTTTAACATGAATCATCTGAATGAAGTGATTCAGACTGGACGGGCTGTGAAGACACTGACCTTGAGCGCGTCCTGCGTGTCGTCCAGGCAGTACACTCGGATGTTGTACTCCAGGACGGTGCAGCTGACCGGGCCGAAGATGGCCAGCTTCAGCCTCTTGGCAGCAGCGGCGCTGACCGACTGACCCACCAGACAATATGTGCCCAGCGTCTCCGTCAGGATATGACACGCTTCCTCATCCATCTGGATATAACAGGGAGTGGTGAAGTTCTCCTCACCCACCACCACCACGTCCTGTACACACACACACACACGTGAACTATTAATAGGTTCATTCATTTGAAAAATTAAACTGTGAGCTTACTGTAGTTTATGCAATAAAACATTTTACTGAAAGGCATTTTATGATCATACAGCATGAAAACTATCACTTAAATAAAAAATAGATTTTTGTATTACAAAAAAACAATAAATAATTATATTTGGATGAATTTACTTTTATATCAATATAAAATGTATTATTATTTATTATTATGTGTGTGTGTGTATAATAGCAATCACGTCACATTATTAAAAATCAAACGGTTTTTACTTTTAATTATATATTAACAGTTTGTATTATTATGATTCTGATTATTTTAATATTGAATAACTGGAGTTATTTCTGATGTTTTTGGTTCCTGAGTACATCAACAGTGTGTATTCAGAGCAGCTAACTGTGCAGAATGAATATGAATCTATGTGTCTGTGTGTGTGAGGCAGGCCTGCTCTCTGTGACCTCTGACCTCATGCTCATGCTGGTTTGAGTGTGTGTCTCATTACACTTGTCTGCATCTATTAGCTGTAATCCTGACTCTAGCTCCAGCTCCGCGCTGTCATTAATTTCATCCCATTACAGACGAGAGAAAAGGAATTAAAATACTTTATAGTCGGCTCGGCCGTTAAACAGCGCTATTATGACTGGCCATTAGCCTGTTTAACGTATCCTGTGGGAGCACGGGATTTCAGAGCGTTAGCGAGATAATTAGCAAACAGGATGGAAAACTGGGCTAATGCCTTCCAGAATGATTTATTTACTCCAGCTCTCAGTCGATTCATCAGATCCAACTCATCTCTCAAAAACACAACCCAGACACACACACGCACGTTTCTAACCATAACATAATCTATATTACAAAAATGTTTTAGATTCTAGATTACAGAATAATATTATTATCTAAAATAATATAAAATATAATAATATTATATATATATATATATATTATTTCATAAATAAATAATAACCTAATTATTTTAATATACATTTCAGCAGTTTTTTCTTTTTTAAGTATTTTAATAAATAATTAAATATATATATATATATATATCATGCTATTGTTGTATTATTGAATGAATTTATGGAAATGTGAATAATTATGTACTTATTAAGTGATGTGATTGCTTACCATTAAATGAATTGATGGATATGCCTTTTTTTATGTTTACGTAAATAGATTTAGTTTTTTTTTTTTTTTTTTTTTGTGAGCCAATGCTGTTTTTTCTCATCAGAGCGGATGTGCTCATCAAATTCACACTAGTTTCTTCTTCTTCTTTCATTGCAGCAAATGTTCTTGGAAAATAGTCTCTGGAAAAATGCTGTACTCCCAAAGGGAAGAAAATACAGAAAAAAAAATGAAACACATTTTGTGCAAAGCGCTCAGCAAACACATCAAATCAGAGAGTCGCCTGCTCTCAGCGTGAAGCGAGGGAAAAAATAATATTTACAGAGCAGAGAAATGTGTGTGGAAATGACTGGTCTCTCGTCAGGACGGAGATGTATTTTGACACGCCACATCATTGGTGGGAAAGCAATATTTACTAGCCACGTGTGATCTCATCTCCACAAACCCACGGATATGATTGTGCCGGGCCTGTCAGAGCAAGATGCAATCGATACTTATTTCTTTATTTAAAGGTCCAGTCGCAGATGTGCTGTTATTGCCTGAGTATCCATCACAGTCACACACTCCTCATTCACTGAGAGCGCTGCACAAACATGGAAACACTAATAATCTCATCGCCTTAAAGGAAAAGTGCAGCCAAACGTGCTAAACATGACACGGTTTGTTCAGAAGGATGTTTTAATACACTGACCAGCAGCTGTTAAGCTTCAAATAACACAAGAACACCAGAAATGTGTGCATGAATATGCATTGAATGAAGGAACGCAGAAGTCTTTTTCTTTTTAAGTCATATGGATTCATCAAAAGGTTGATTCCTCAAAAAACTATCAAGTCATGTGATTGAAGTTCTTATGCATAACATGCATGAAAAGACAATGCAGAACATAAAATAATCATGAATAATTATGAATTAATGAACAGATTGATTCTCACTAGGGAACATAAATGTGTCTAAGTCATTTGATTTATGGTTTTATGAACGGAACAATGCATTTAAATGCACGGCACAATTGAATGCATAACATCACATTCGAATATGCATGAGTCATACAGATTAATTAATAGACTGACTCCCGAAAAACACAATTAAAACATGTTTTAATAAACGTTGTTTTGTATCAAGTGCTTGGAAATGCATTAGGTGAATGAGTGCATCGACTTTTAATATGCATGGATCAGAAGAATGCATTAACAGGTTGAAGCACACCATAAATGATTTTTAAATGAAAGAAAGAGAAATTGAAGTCGTTCTGCATTAAGTGCATGAAAATGCATGGCATAAGTGAATGCAGCACAGCTGGTTTGAATATGCATGAGTCGTATGGATTATGGTTATGATACTTGTCATTTTCTGGAGCTTGACAGCATCCACCTCTACTCGAACTTTCATCCTAAATCTCTGTTTCTTTGTGCATTAGTCAGTGTCAGCTGACCAGAGCTAGACAGGAAGTTGAAAACAGGATTCTTCTTGTTAAATCAAATTTGCATTCAAATTAGAGGCAAACAAACGTTTTTTTTTCTGTGGATCAGATTATGCATGCACACAGGGAACGAGTGAGGGAATAATGAGAACTGCAAGGTAACAATGAAGAGCTCGTTATTTCAGGCCAGAGATTGAGGGAAGAGCATGGAACTAAATGCGTTTGACAAGAGTTTATCTCATCTGAAGACAACAGGACACCACTCTCCTCATGGCGATCCAGGACTATTTCATGTTTGATAAGAGGAGACAAGGTCACAGGCTGTTGCTAAGCAGCTCAAAAGCAGCGCGGCTCTCCGGGGAGAGAAGTGAAGAGTCACAGTGATGCTGAGAGAAGCTCTGACAGCTGCTCGGAGTGTGTGTGTGTGTGCAGCGCTGACACCAGACACGAAAACACTGCTGCTTAGACGCTTGCATCTCAATGTCACAATGATCAGAAAAGTCATATTCACACTCAGAGCAAACAGTGTTGCTGGAGAAGCACAGGCTCAGCAGGACCTTCATACATATTTCTCATATTAGCCTTTTTTTAGTTTGTATTTTTTAATCTAATATTAATGTTTGATTTCAGATTTATTTAATTTAATGGAGAATATGTTTTACTTTTAGTTACACAAGTTTAGTTTTGTTATCCTGATTCTCCGAAGCGCTGCAGAGCAGCTCAGAATACCGCGGTAAATGCAAGCGTCTGTAGTGTGATCGAGTGTGATGTCATGAGCGAGCGGCAGCATTGAGCTTGTGTGTGATAATAATAGGAGAGCTATAATAGGATAACCAAATGACAAGGCCAGCGGGTGACTCGTTATACCATGTCTCCTCCTTCAGCGTAATTAACCGAGGGTTTGTGTTGAGCCGGACCCGTGACAGCTGTCTGATATCCAGTGGGATCATCCGGATCTCTGCAGGGCACCGTATGTGTGGCGTATGTAAACACACACACACACACACACACACTGACCAGACAGAGCCACGCGTCTGACCTCCGTCTGACCCGTCCAGCAATCACAGTCACAACACACACTCTAATAACAGAGAAACCTGTGCCACACGTCTGCTGCAGACAAGGGAGACTTCACTAGTTTTATAATACTTTAAGTTTTAATACTTTCATTTTTAGTTTAATATTTAGTTCATATTTTATATATCTTTTCTGATAGTCCACTTTCGACTTTCTACTATCTATAAGTAACTAACTCTCAGAGTACACCAGTTAGGGTAGGTTTAGGGTTAGTAGAATAGAATTTTTTTTTCTTTTCAGTGATTTTTTTTTTGAAGTAATTACATTTTTTTATTTTTAGTTAAGAATAATAATCCTGGTCTAAACAACATTATATATTGAACTAACGTATAGATATATATTTTATTTTAACGAAATTTTTTGAACGGATTCAGGATGCGCAGGTTGAAGTGTGCCTAGCCCCGCCCACTCACCTCCCACTGGCCCTGCTGTGATTGGCTCTTGAGCTGAATGAGCCAGTCCTCGCTGTCGGCCTCGGCGCAGTGATGCATAGTGATGATGACCGGCCGGGTCAGAAGAGCTCCAGCAGGACCACAGCTGACCACTGGACTCAGGACCGTCTCCTGTGTGTCGTCCACCTGCGGCCTTAAAACACACACACACACACACATCCTTGTTTATAATACTTTGTGGGCCCCTAATGTCACAAAGACTGTAAAAACAGAAATATAGTACATTGTGGGGTCCTTTAGTTGGACCTCACAAAGACAACATAATCTACACCAAACCTAAAACTACCAGTCACTGAAACTTAATTTTAACATACAGGAATGTTATATATCTGTATATATATATATATATATATAAGACTGTTATAACATCTTAAATGAGCCAAAAATACATTGCATGGGTCAAAATGATAGATTTTTCTGTCATGTCAAAAAACATTAGAATATTAAGTTCACATTCCATGAAGATATTTTGTCCATTTCCAACCGTAAATCAGTCATGTGTTTATGAAACAGATAGCTCCGGTGCTTGATTCTGATTGGTTGAGCTGCATTCCAAGCTGTTGTAAATTATGCTAAATACCCAGAACCCCTCGTTAGGCTGTTTGTGATCAGACGTTACCTCATGCTCTCCTTCCTGTGAACCGTCACGTACATCTCATAGACACGGCCCTGAGGGATGGCACCTGCTGGCACCAACAAGCTCACGCCTGCAGAGACACACACACACACACACACACACACCCCGTCAGTCTGCCAGCCCATGACCTCTGTGACCTGTGTGTGCCACACACTCCAGCACACACAGCAATAGCCCTGTCACACAAGTGTGTTTCTATGATGAATTCACAGACGCTCATAGATTTCTGGTGTCCTTCACCTGAACTTCCCTTCAAGCGACCGTCACTCAACACAGAAGAAAGGAATAAGAAGGAATCAGCTCTCCAGAGACTCAATTCACTTCAATTCATCTTCCTGCTCTTATCGTCAGTGATTCATCAGTGCACTTTATTTTTGTAATTAATTTCCCTGTCAGTGTAATAATAACAATGCGTCAGCAACAAAACAAAACCAGCAAACAAAAGAAAAATTCAGGATCATACTACTTTTAACACAATAATAATGAAATCCAGGGACCTGTGTGAATAACTGGTGGAACTGTGGGAAAACGAACATTATGAATCACAGCATGTCCTGATTTCCTGAACACTAATAAACTCCCACAAGCACACGCAGTTAACGAGGCGTCAAGAATCCTCTCTTTCTCTGGTTTTCCTCTGGGAACAGTGAAGATGCGCTGCTGTACGGTTGGTTATGAATGACTGTCCGGCGTCAGACGGAGAATGATGCTCTTAATCCTGTTATATATGTAAGCATCCGTGGTAAGTCACTTTGAACACTGCTTCTAGCTAATTTATGAGCCGTGCTGCTCTCGCGGGAGCCGTAACACTCTCGAGGAGCCTTAAGAGACATCCACGGACTGCTGGCTCCCATCTTTTACACTGACTCACAGCAAACACACAGGGTCTGAGTGACTGTGATATCATTTAACTGCTCTAAAGCAGGGCACATGGTGCTTTTCCTGCTTTCCTGAAATTCAACAGATTAATTCAAGAAATGTAGTCTCATTTTTATGTACAGTAATATAAGCAGTACATTTATTTTCATTTATTATTATTATTATTATGTCATTGTTGTTTTTTTTTGTTTAAAAGCTGTATAAAATATTGTCCCCTTCTAGTCGTATTCGCACTTCTCCGTTAAATTAAATAAGCAAATTGAGCTCGGAGTGAGGCTCGTCCGTTTCACGTTCATACAAACAATTCTAAAGTGAGAAAAACTTTTCGACATTACAAAACTCACACCGGTAAAGAAAATCTGGTTTCTGCTGCTGTGTGAACGCAGCTTTTAAGTAATAGTATTAAGTCTCTCAGAAATAAGTACTAGTCTAAAGAACAAGAACTAACTAGAACCTCATAAAATAAGAACTAGTTTGTTAGTTTCTAAAACACATAGGAAGGAATAAGCACTAGTAGATAATGAAGAAGAACTAGTACAAGCTCTAGAAAATGAACACAGAAAGGTGAAGTGTCTGTAGATGTCTGGCCCTGACCTGAGTTGGGCACGATCAGATGGCCTCCGAGAGCGTTGAAGGAGCCGAAGGCGGTGCAGGACGGGTCCCAGGAGCGCACCAGCGTCTGTGTGCGGCGGCCGATGGTGTCGCTGTCGATCAGAGAGTGCGGGAGTTTAGGAGAGAGCTTGGACGAGATGTCGGACAGGTCCTCCTGCGGCGTCACCAGACCGGACGAGTTATACACCTTGATCTTCAGGTTGGGCAGTGGGTCCAGCAGAGGAGAGTTGGTCATGGGGATCTTATCAGCCACGTCATGCAGAGCGTACACCGGACCTCTGTACATGGCAGCAGCCGAGGTCAGGTCAGGAGGAGCCGTCAGCAGATCCGCTACACACAGAAACACATCTTACACCTTCACCACGCCACAAGAGACGAGCGCTTCGATCCAAACATTCAACTGCTCCTGCTTTCAGACAGAATATCTAAACACTCTTCCATCGAGAACAATTCTAGACAAGTCAACATTTTATTTTCAGAGAGTGAGAGACCCCCGCTGTTTCCTGAAAACATGACAATAATCTTTACTTGTCTAGAAAATCATTCTTGATTTAAGAAGTTTTAGATCTTTTGGCTGAAAACACAACAAAAAAAGAAGAAATTAAGAAAAAAAAATGACTACAACTAAAAGAAAAAACAAGAATAAAAATGATTTTATTCATATTAAATCCTACAAAATATATATATATAAATATTTAATTAGAAATTTTGCTTTGGCAACAAGCACCAAAACAATAAGTAAATAAATAGAAGAAAATGAAGTAAAAAAAACAACCAATAATAATATATTAAAGCCAAATAATAATTATAATAATAGTAAAATGGTACAAAAAGTACATAACAAAATAGCTTGAATGATGAAAATAAAATTCCATTAATATTTAAACATTCACAGTAACAAAATACTACAATCTAGATAAATATTGTTACAACTGAATTAGTTTAAATTAAAATCTAGCTGAAAACACAAATATTAGAATATTACTTCAATTAAGAGGTTTAAGCAGTAGAATTACGAACGGAAAATAAAGGAAATCTTTTTTTTTAACTAATAAAATCACAACAGCACATAACCATAGTAATATTAAAAATAAAATGAATAAATAAATAAATAAAAAAGCGAACTGACTGAAACTAATTTATCGACTAGCAGCTATTAAAATATAACCCCCTTCACTCTCAAGACTCTTTTTTCAGTGAATTTCTCTTAGTGTGTCAAATGACAGATCATTTTCACTGCCATATATACTATTCAAGCACTATTTATTCTGTTTTTGCTGTATATATTTAATAAAAAAAGATTTTATTTTCTCTGTGAGTGTGTGTTAAACTATCATTTATTTCCATGATTTTTCCTCATCATTAAACCAGTCTTCAGTGTCACATGATCCTTCAGAAATCATTATTAATCATTAGTTAATCATTAATATGCCAATTTGCTGCTCAAGAAACTTGAAATGTTAACCTGTCACGTTGGTTTCAGCATCATGAATGCATCTGAGGTAAATGTAGTCACTAATATTTATTTGCGGCGTGATGAAGCGCTTCTCCCTGAAGAGGCGAACAAAGTCATCATTAGTCTTTTTCCTCGTTAGTCTCTTCTGCAGCGGATGGAGAGCAGATGCTGCTTTACCCTTCACAGGTACACTGATGAATATTCATGAGCGAGCGGCGAGGGGGCGGGGCCTCTGACTCCTTCACACTACTGTTAAACTGACAGCGCAAATGAATCTCCGTGACTGCAGGAGTTGTGAAAACCATGGCAACCGTCACCGTGTGAGCGCTGACACACGCCGAGATGAGAAATCAGCAGCTAAGAGGAAATGTGAGCCACGTTTACAGCTATTCTCTACACAATCACAACATTCAGGAAAAGAAGCTACTGTTCTGAAATTAGAGGAGCATCTGATGTCCTTTCCTCAATTTTATTTCATAAAGATATTTTTTGTCTAAACAAAATTGGACCTTTTCTGTTCCTGGGATCATATTTTGTATAGTCTATTTTCATCTGACTTTTAGTTAAGTTTAGTTGTTTTATTGTTGTGTTTTGCCTTTCTATTTATTCTTTTTATTATACATTACTGACACTCTGTTCAGCTCTTTGACACAATATGTATTGTTAAAAGCGCTATATAAATAAAGGTGATTGATTGATATTATTATTATTATTATTATAGGTACATTTTTTTAGTACATCACTTTACTACTACTGTAAAAAAAAAAAAAATATATATATATATATATTTAAATGTCAGTATGTTATTCCCAATGTTTTAAATATTTTAAATTAGTTTCTTATTTTGTTGTTTTTTATTGTAATTTTACAGTGAGTTTTCAGTACAGTAAATTTAATTTCCAGTAATTCTTACTGCTTTGCCATAATAAATAAATATATATATATATATATATGTGTGTGTAATGTTATTCATTTTAATTTCATCAGTATCATTATTATTTCTCTTTATTGTACTACATCAGGTTAATGCCAAATGAAAATAAAAAATGCTGATTTGGTAACTAACTGTAATAAAATAAGTTTACATTTTTTTATTCTATTATTATTAATATATAATTTTTTTTTTATCTGACTTTGTATCTTTATATTTTTTTTTTAACACAGTTTTAATAGCAGTTAACTATAATAAAATTCATACAGGTTTGGACCAACATTTTCCTTTAAATTAAGCTTGTAAAGTATTACAAAACTTTTTTTTTAATTCATTACTTTGAAGTACTATAGTTTCAAATTGATTAAGTAATCATTTTAAACAATGACAAGTATATCATGTGATCTTTAAACCAGCAGCAGACGATTACAGATGTGTTGTTACATTTTTAATTCATTGTTCAAAAGAAAGATTTGAGCTCTAATAGTTTCACTGGATAACGATAAGTCATGTAAGTAATGCTTGTTTTATAACGGATCACTGCTGTCTTCTTTGCCTCTTGACGCTGATGTGTTTTGCAGCTCTTGGGCTGATGGGTAATTAATGCTCTATGTGCCAGACAGACGCAGCTAATTACAGCCGTATGATAACCTGCAGATTGCCTTGACATGAAGGGAGACAGCATTTCTGAATCATTACACACGAACACAAACCACACGCTGATTTCATTCACTAGTAGCCTGTGGGTTGGTCAGATGAGTAGTTTCTGTTCATATTTAATAAAACAAACGGTAAAAATACGAAATATTATTACAATGTTAAAGTGTGATGTGACTGCTTCAATGTCTAAATAGATTATTATTAGACAAATTGTTACTTTTTAATATGTAAATACTAAAGTTTAAGAAATAAAAAAATATATAATTTGACCAATAATAATAATAAATTGATTAGTTGGATGACTACTTATTATTATTATTATTACTAGTCCAATTAATATTATTTTAAATATATGAACACAAACACTAATATTCAAATAAAATATATATGTTTTGACTAATAATTACTACTATTACTAATTATAATTAATTGACTAGTTGGATGACTTTACAATCTTAAAAGGCTGATTTCTAGCCACTGAAACTAAAAAGCAAAAAATAAAGAAATAAATCCATTAATAAAGAAACACACTGACTATGACAGTCCCAGGCTGGTAACACTTTAGTAGAAGCAACACATATTGACTTTCAACAGTTAGTGAGGTAAGCCGTCGGCTCGTACCTGTGCGGGCTGTCTTGATGTTGACCGGCTGGAATCCTCCGTTCAGCGCCGATGAATCCAGGATGTCCGAGTCGAAGTCGCGGTGGTTCTTCCGGTAGACGAACAGCGCCACGATGACGGAGATCACCAAACACATGATGACGGCGATGACGATGCCCACGTACAGAGCCACGTCGTCTGTGCTGGGAGCCGCTGCACACACACACACACACAATTAAGAGGAGATTCTATCCGAGCTCCAATTTCCCCCCTCACTGATATTAATAACTCCAGACTTCATTACTGTACAGCAGTGCTGGGGAAAGTAATGCTTTACAATATTGTGTTACTAATTATGTCATGTTACTTTCGAGTTAGCGTGATGTAACTGGATCATTGACGGCCAGAAGAGAATACATCAAATCTTTCAAAAAACCAAAAGGTGTAATGGATCAGATCATCTACAAAAACATCATTTACATCATCATCTAAATTTGCTTTATAATACCACTGTGACTGTTTGGAGTCGTTTGTACTTTGCACTTACTATTTGTATTAGTAAACCACATTTCTATTTCTATACTTGCTGGAAAGTCAAACAAACAATTCATTAATATTAATGTAAATAATAATAACATTGATTATTATTGGTATAATTTTTTATTTGTACAATCAACATTTATATTTGCATATTTTCTGGAAAGTCAAACAAACTATTTATTAATATCAAAGTAAATTATTATTGTTATTATTATTAGTAGTAGTATAACTTTTGCTTTTATAACTTTTATAAATTATTATTATCATTCAACAAATATATCATTTGCAAAAAAAAAAGAAGAAGCATTGGAAGTTACATCTACTGTAAGTGGTGTTCTGAGACAGATACAGTACAGAGGAATAACCAGCAGTGAGATCTGTGTGTTTCTATGTCTAGTGTAGGAGATCGATCCGGCCTGGCCTCACTTCACTACGGATCACGTCTAGAAATCACATCTTTTTCCACCCTCGGCTCTTTCCATCTTGAAAACGTCCCAGTGATCATGTTGAACGGAAACTGGCCTCTGCAGCGTTTGACAAGCTGTCATTAGAAGCAATACTCTGCTCTCATTTCCATAGAAACAGTCTCTTTGTCCCGCCGATAATTGTGAAAAATGCAATTTCCTGTCAAAGCAGTGACGAGTGAGGAAAGGGCTGGTGGTATAAAGGTGTCGCGAGAGGCTATTGATTCCTGCATCAATACAGACGCCCTCCAGACTGACCAGTCAAACCAATGCAGGCTCCTGACTCTCTGGTTTGTGAGAGCCCAAACACAGAGCTGTGATTCTCTCATCCAGCAGCAGAGGGCGCTGTCAGCCATCAATACATTACTCTACAATACCGCATGCTGTTTCTGGACTATTCACACGACTGTATCTGTGAGCATTTTCTGCTCGCTTTTTACGTCTTATTGATTCATCAGGATCAAACCTTTTGAGAGGTGCATGGCAAAAATGGCGTCTGTTAGGCTTGCTTTGAATATAATACTGCATATTTTTTCATAATGTTTCTTTAATACGAGTGCATTTCTTCCCACTGCACCAATTTATTTTTATTTTTTCAATTTAAAATATAGAAATGTTGAAATAAGTGACATAAGTGAGAAATGTCTGATGCAATGTTGCTTTCAAAGTGGTTTTTAGGATTTGTAGATATTTGAACTCTATATTTTTAATTCAAATAAGATGAAGAACAAAATGGCAAAGGATTTACTTAAAAAAAAAAAAAAGAAAAAAAAAACATCACAAATAATTAAAAGGAACCGTAAGCAACAAGAGGGTTATTATGGTCATCGAAAACTAAGACCTTCCTTTTACTTGAAATATAAATATATTACATATGCATATATAAATATCTATATTATTTAATTATATATTTTTTATTTATATACATTTAAATGTATATTTATACTAAAATATAATGTTATACTTGAAGATATACTAAAAGAACACCTAGTATTTTAAGTATTTTCTTGTAAAACATACATTTATTTACAACTTATAATAACCTTTTTTACAGAACTTGTATTTAAAAATGTGTCTTGCATCTTTGCATCTAACACAGTGCTCAGACATTGCATAAAAAGACACAGCACAGAATGAGCCCGTCATCATTAAACAGCTGCCATGACAAGCTGCTTCGAGGCCTTCTGATTGGTGCCGTTTTGAAACTGGCATTACTGATTGGCTTTTAACTTGCAAAAGATGCGTGATGCGAGTGCAACCGTCATAAACCTGAGCTCTCGCATCAGAGTCCGGACACTGTGTGTTTACGTGTGTGTGTGTGTTTGCGTGCCTGCAGCTGCTGCACTTTTAAAGGTAGCAGCAATCAATGTCACGATCAGCGCCGCGCGGCCCCTCGTCGAGTTTAATCACTGTGACATTATGAATTAATCTCACTAATGTGAACGCTGCCCTCTAAAAGCAGACGCTCTGACCTGAAGCTCCACTCCACCGTCTGAAAACACAAAGAGCTTTACATCTGAACACGCACGCTTCGAGAGCACAGGAACAAATCCACCTGCCATTCCATTTAAACTGCAACAAATTAGCTCCGGGTTTGCTGTGCTTGTTTGTTTGTTTGGCTAAAAATGTCATTATTATGTATTAATGTGATTATAAATTATTATTACATAAAGAATTTTAAAATCGAGAAATGTTTAAATATTACTATATCTCATTAAAAGCATGTGTTTAAAAAGAACAATTATTTGACTAAATATTATTACTAAATCAAACATTATTAAGTTGCTCAGATTGAGTAGGAGGAGCGGTTCATGTAAAAGTCTGAGAAAGTAATTTTGTGCTCCTAGAGGCAGATAAATGTAATGAATTTAGGTAGAGGTGTGCAGAGCCAGGGGAGGTTTTTTTTAGGCAAAACATCAATGATTTGAATCGTATGCGAGCAGCTATTTCTAATCAGTGCAGATTAATAAACAGAGGAGTGACGTGCATTCTTTAAAGGTTAATCTTGCTGCCACGTTCTGAATTCATTGTAAAGGTTTGATGGGAAGACCTGCTAATAGAGCATTACAATAGTCCAGCCTGGACAGAACAAGAGCTTGAACAAGGAGATGTGACGCATGCTCAGACTGAAAGGGCCTGATCTTCTTGATGTTGTAAAAAGCAAACTCCAAGGTTTCAGGTGAAAGTGTGATGAGGTGATGGGTTTGATGGAACCACATGCAGTTCTGTTTTGGCAAGGTTGAGTGGTGATGTGATGCTGAGGTAGTCATTAGTATAACAGTGATGTGAAAATCAATGATTTAGAAAGTTAGAGCCTAGTGATGCCATGTAGACAGAGACGAGAAGTGGTCCAAGAACTGAGCCCTGAGGCACTCCGGTAGTTAGATGTTGCGACTTGGACTCCTCACACCTACCTGAGAGCTAAGACTCAGGTTATAAGCTCCTGAGATGCAGAGACGATATTTGACATGATGCTGAGATATTTATTTGTGTTTGTTTTCTCTTGTGAGGATAACAGCCTGTTTGCAAGCACTTCTCCTTACAAATCTGGATAGAATTGGCATGTTCATGAATTGTAAGTTACCTAAGCTTTCAGAGTTCAGCAGGAAGGTCACAGTGCATATAATGAACATAGACTGTGTGTTATACCGTCATGATTCTTTCCTTCTGTGAAACAAGAAAAATATACGGGTATGGGGCAATAAATGGATTATAATTTTCTCTTTTTCTGCCTGAAGAACCGCTCTAAACGAAATCTTGAAAGAGGAGGATGGTGAAGTGAACCCGTTTGCAGACGCGTGGAGAGGAACTGATTCTATCGATCTCTGTGTGATCTGAGAGAGCCTGCAGCACGAAGACACACCGGCTAACGGCCTTTGATTATCTGCCAGACTCTAAACCCGGAGGCGGTCCGGCATTTCCACACGCGACAGAGAGAAAGAGAGAGCTGACCAGCCAGCAAACGCACAGATCTATTCCTGGTCAGCCGGACGACACAGATACTCCCTCATTTCTCTCCAAACTGAAGGGTTTCTGTATTATTCATAGATTTCCACCATTACGCGACATGATGCACAAATCTATTCCTGGTCAGTCGGCTGACTGCTTAAATGATAAATTCAAATGTTTCCTTGGTAACTAACTGAAGAATATGTATACTTTTCTTTTAAGGGTATTTAGAGTAAATGCAATACAAACTTCTTCGAGTGAAATGTTTGTGTTAAAAATAAGAGGCATATCTAAACATCTTAAAAACAAGTTTCTCTCAGAAGCGTTACTGACTTGTTTCTGACATTTCTTGATTATAAGCCAGTTTTGTCTCACTGCACCAGCAGATTTCTCACTTATTATGTCACTTTTTACCTTCTTTTCACTTGAATTGAATCTACAAGTGCAATAAGACAAAATGCACTCATATCTGACACGAGGACATGAGGAATCAGCTGCACTCTGAGAGCTGGACGCTATTAGAGAAGAGCCGCCTGCTAATGTAGCATGAGCTACGGCCCTTCTTTTCACTTGAAGTGAATCTACAAGTGCAATAAGACAAAATGCACTCATATTAAAGAAACATAAAGACAGTAAGTAGTGCTGCTTTTGGAGTAAACCTATTTAGTTCGGAGTACTATTTTTTTCTCAGTCAGCTGGCATGGATAGTCCCTCGTTTCTCTTCTGTATTATTCATAAACTTCCAGCATTACATCCTCTATCTTTAACGAAGATATCAGGGTAAAAGATGACTCTCTACAGGAGTGTAAAGCCGCTCGTATTCCGGCCCGTACGGACTCAGCGAATCGAGACGCTGTGATGAAAGTCCTGCGATATCATCTGAGTGTGCAACTCTCCCGTCCAGAGCTTGCGCTTTGATGATAAAGCAGCATACTCACAAGGGCAAGCGTTAAAATGTATCGCCGAGATTAATACGTTTCTTTGAACATTAGGGACTGTAGGTAGAGAGAGAGAGGAAAACAGGGTGGAAATAAAAAGCATTATTGAGCGGTTACGGTGGAGAGAGACGGCCGAGAGACAGACACATTTCCTCAGCCGCCGATCACAGCAGCCATGTGTGAAAGAGACGCCCAGGGCTTCAGGACCAGAGATGAGCCGCGCACGCACACACACACAGCTCCAAAGTTCATTTCATTAACATTACCGGCAAATCGAGCTTTAACCTAATTCAGTTCTTTCAATTTTTCCATTTACTTCACTTTATTTACCCTTTATATTGTCTACTTCCGTATTTCAAAGCACCACAACACACTGAAATGAATGTTTTTGTTTTAAACATTCCTTTAAACCTGTATGACTTATACAGAAACATATTTTGAAGAGATGTGTGTGTTGACATGAGGATGACAGAATTAATTTCATGACAGTTAATATAGTAAATAAACAGCTTTATCTAGTGGTTTTCTGAGCTTATCCAGACTAAGCTGTTCTCCCAGTTTTGATCCAAGCACAAAAACAGTCTAAAACCAGCTAAACAGAACAAACCAGCTTACACTAGACAGTCTAAAGTGGTAAACTGGTCTAAGCCTTTATCCCCGGCTTGAGACAAGAACAAAACCCTTCTAAAAGCATCTAAACAAAAAGGATGAGAAAGTACACTACGCTGTCGAAGTGGGTTTGCTGGTCTCCCTGACTTGATCCAATCCAAACTCCTTCTAAAACCAGCTAAACAGATTGGACCATGTGAGAAAACCTGGAGAGTCTAAGGGTGTTTTGGTCACGTATTCTGGTCTGTTTTACTGGGCTCAGCTGGTTCAAATGGTCTCCCAGGATCAAAGCACTTTCGTTTAAGTGACTTCAGACCAGCTTAGACATGTATTGTAGTCTATGGTTTGAAGCCTGAGTGTCCATCTAATGTCAATCCGACTGCTACACAACCCCAGACTTGTTGGGCAAACTACTTTAAACTGTCTAGTCCAGTTTTAATAAGTCTAGAAGTCCATCTAACCTCCTCAAACTGTCTAGTCTAAATGATTTGGTCCCTCAGTCTGGTCTGTTTTGCTGGTTTTAGAAGGGTTTGGGGTTTAAAACAAATTTTGTAGTCAGTTTAGACCAGCCGAGACTAGTTTAAGCTGTTTTTCAGACTCTTAAGAAGGAAAATGAGATGGTATGAAGAGAGAAAAAGCATAAGGAGGAACTGAAGGTTTGGAGACGCATGCAAACAGAAATCAATGAAATGAAGGACTCACATGGATGTGGCAGAGCATTGATCTTGTCTGTGGGTTCGGAGGACTTCTGATATAAGGAACCTTCGGGAGAGAGGGAGGGATGGAGGGTGAGGGATGGAAATCAAATTCAACACAATGGGACTGAACAAAATCAAACAAGCCAACAAAGACATGAGTGATGAGAATGTCCATGGACGATTCGTCTCCATTTGGTGTCACTTTTAGCCTCTCCTGGACTCTTCCTGCAGACAAACGATGCACGAGTGAACACCGTCATCCGTCAGCAGCGTTTTAGTGCTTCATTAGGGCTAACGAGCCAGAGGGATGGATGGTTTTAAGCTGATAAACAGTCCTGGAGTCAATGAGTCAAAAGCACTCGCAGCTTCCCATCTGACACGAGGACATGAGGAATCAGCTGCACTCTGAGAGCTGGACGCTATTAGAGAAGAGCCGCCTGCTAATGTAGCATGAGCTACAGCCCTAAATCACACCCGCACTGACTCTAGGAGCATGCATACTCAGAGCTCTGCAGGACTGCATCTCCATCAAACGCTTCAGTGCTGCTGCTTTCTGTCCAGCATTTTCTACTGAACACAAGAGAGTCGAAAGATGCTGAAGTAGAGAAAAATAAATAAATGGTCTCAAATAAACAAATAATTATTGCTGCAGACTCTTTTGAATGAATTATTCATTTTAATATTAGTGCTGTCAAATGATTAATTGCATCTGAAGTAAAAGTTTCTGTTTACATAACATATGTGTATATTTTTAATGTATACATAAACACAAACACATGCATGTATATATATATATATATATATTCATGCAAATATATAAATAGAATAAGTACACTCAGTGCACACATAATATGTAAAACAAAAACATTTATTTTTGAAAAAATATAATATGTTTAACACCTGTTTTTAATATTACAATTATGGAAAAGAGGTTTGCATGAATGATTCAATGACTCACTCATACTTACAATACTTCACTTGTTTCATTACTGGATAAATCAGCGTTTTTTGAACAAATCTCTTGAACGAATGAGTCAATGACAAATAGATTTTAACAGTCACTTGTCTCCACCTACTGGAGAAACAATGCAATCGACACAAAACATTATTTAAGGCGCAAGTCACTTTCAAAAGACTTGCTATATTTTGAGTGCTCCCATAGACAACAGTGTTTATATCTGAATTATAAACTTTCACCCCAGTGTTTCTGTGATAATGAATGAATGTCAGACAGTAATGATACTGTGTAGCTGATGTACCAGTATGATCCTTTTTCAAGGGTTTATTAGACGCATACAAATCATTGTCATGGGATCACGATCGCACAGCTCTATGCCGAAGGAGAATGGACAGAGAAATCAATGCACTGATGGATGGAGCGTTTATGTGCATGTGATCAGACGAGGTGGAGAAACACACAGACTTGTGACCTTTGACCCGTCCCCCTTAAATGAACCTAGAAATCTCACAAACACGTTCAAATCACACTTCAGCGAAAAAACTAAAGATAAAAAAAGAAAGAAATTCTGACAGGACCACTATGACATTATTTCCATGCCAATTAAACCACTCATTTTTTTATTTTACTAAAGTAATAATTACAATTATTTTTTTATGCACAAAAAAATAATAAAAAAAAAAAAATGAAAATGAAAGAAAGTAGAAAACAAAATCTATAATTATTATTTATTTATTTGGCTGGTTGTTTTGCGTAACACAAAGGAAAATCACAATGAAAACAATGTTACAAATCATAAATATATATTAAATGTACATAACAAACATTTTCTTTATTTTTGCAAGTCTAATATAATTACAATTATGTATAAATACTAACAAAATTATTTGTTTATAAAATATATACAATTCTTAATTTTTTGTTATTATTTTTTAATTGCACTAATTATGTCATGTAAATAATGTCACAATGCAAAAATATTATATCATTTATCGTGTTTAGGTCATGAATATATATGTATATACACGATGAAACCTGATTACGTCCAAGTCAACTAAACGGCTCAAATTTGTTTTTGTTATTTAATTTGAATTGAATTGTTTCAATAAATAAATGTGATACAAAAATATTGGTGTATAAATTCTTAAAACACATAAAAATAATCTATCATTGTGTGTGTTTTTGTACTACACTGAAATGTGCTTAAAAAGCATTAAAACACTAAATCTAAGCGGATCTCCAAGACCAAAAAACCCTTCAGATATCAGCAAAACACACCTAAAGTCTAAACTGGTGCGGTCACAGAGTCTGGTGGTTTGGTTTACACAGGCTTGATACGAACCCCTTTGAAACGTCAAAATAAACCAGACTAGGCAACCAAACCATCTTAGATCAGCAAAATTATTTTACTCACCCCATTGGCAGATTATTTTGCTTGTTTTAAGCAAAAACTCACTTAAATTTGACTCCTTGTTTTTAAAACAAATTGATAAGATGATGAAGAACAGCATTTCTGCAGTGTACTGTCTGCCTCTGGCTAAATATATTGTGCTGGTGTACTCGTTTCCCGTGTGATTTAGTCAAAACAAAGCAGTGTGTTTTGTATTAGTGTTTTCTGTCTCTTCATATGAAGTGTAAAGGTGAGGGCATCGCGGCTAGTATTAGGTTTCATGCTGCAAAAATTTGCACGAGATCCAGTTTCTGAAAGCAAAAGCCAGCGTTTGCCCTTGTGTTTGTCATGCCCTTTCTGCAGATCGATATGTCAAGAAAATGTCATCTGTCTGTGCGTTAAGCAAGCAAATGGCCGAAAAGCAACATCACAACAAAGCAAGACAGAAACGGAGCGATCGAGCGCACGATTCCCAGCCAAAGGTTAAAACTATAGAGACAAACGCTTCAAATTCAATCTGCAGAGCAGCCGAAACACAATTTCAGCACTTTACCAACTCAAAAAGCAAATCGCTTTCTAACGCCGACTGGAAGATGCCATTAGCACAGAGGAAACGTCCCATAAACGCTTCCTAACGGCTCGAACCCGCTCCTGCTGGACGTGCAGAGTTCACATATCAAGTGTAATTCACCTCCAATGATATTTGCAATAATGTGAGCTTTCAGATAATGTGGATTTCTGCTAAACGGCCGTCATTAGCATGCACGTAAGTGGTTTCACCCTTTTAGCTGGAGAAAGGGGAAAAAATCAATCAGGGGAAGTGAGTCTAAATCTATAACGTTATGGGTTTTATATTCCTCGCAAACTGGCCATCAATCTGCGCTGGACTAATGCTCCACAATGCATTTCACCGGGAAAATAGATAGATTCCAGTGGCAGAGAAATGACTTCCATATCTGAGATCACAGCCATTCCTGAAAGCTCAGTTAACAACTCAAGCACAGAGCGGTAATCTACTGCGTTCTAGGACAGTCCTTCGAAACCATGATGAAAGACGACTAAAAGCAGCTGTTTTATATCACATATCATCATATGTCACATATCTATCATATCTCTAGTACCCAAAGCGGAAAAATATGAATATTACAAAGAAAAATGTCTTTGTTTTTAGAATCAGAAATGATTCTCTTCTCTCAGTATATTATCATGATTTCTGAAGATCATGTGAAATGATGCTGAAAATACAGCTGCGCTTCACACTGTAACAGATATGAACAAAAAACAGCTGTAAAAAAAAAAACAGTAATAATAATTTTTACAATTTTACTGTTTTTATCGCACGTTCAATAAAATTAGTGATCCCAAGATAATTATTCCAAACAAAGTATAGAAATATTGTAATCATAAAGTACTGTGATATACCCTCTCTGCACTACGGTATTACCGCATTCACTGCGTCTACATAACAATGACTCAATAAACATGAAGCATTCTAAATCTTCCTGTTATGCATTGAAATAAAGCTTGTAAACCTGATGAAGAAACATCTACGAAGCATCAGACGGATCTCCGAGCCTGCGATCGATACTCGCTCATCATTTATACACTAAAATCAAACGGGTAATTAGATTCCTGATTATCATTAACGACGTTTGATTCAATCTGCTCCGCATATCCACGACCCCTGGCCATTTCATTTTCATGACCTAATCAAAATGAATATGAAACTCTGCGTTTATTAAAGCAAACAGATGCCGTTTCGCCCTCAACGAACGCATTTATTATTGAAGAAATGCTTTTGTTTTTGGAGTTGCTGCCAGCCTGCGAGACATTAGCAGATAAACACAGGCCGAGTCTCTTCAGAAGAGGGAAACTTTTGCTTTCAGATCTCCTCTGGCCTTCTCAACCTCTGCATGTATAATCAATGACAAACAGAGACTCAGAGTACTGTTTGACTGGGTGAATATAAACGGAAAAACACGGGAAGCCATCCCGCCTTGACCGCAGCTGGAGCGCTTTGCATTTTCCCACCGAGCTTCTGGAGCAAATGTAAAGCCTTTGTCATCATTCACTCACTGGTCAGACTCGTCCGCTGCTGTTTTTACTGCTTCACGCAGCAGACAAGAAACAGCTACTATGAAGGATCCTGACAGCCTGAACATTGAGCTAAATCTTTTTTTAAGTTGAAATTATTTTTGGATCAAATTCACATACATTCTTGACATTTCAATACAAAACTAAAAGAAATATTTGACAAGTAAATATATTATATTCATTTAGAATATTTAAATCAATGTTTTTAAAAAACTTAACTATATATATATATATATATATATATGTTCACTAATATTGTTTTTTACATAAAATAAAGTTACAAATATTCATAAGAGCTGAAGATACGCTTCAGTGAGATTTGTTTTCTCTTCCTATTTTTACATGACATATTCTGCCAAACCAGTTCTGTCCTAGCTGCTTTAAATGAGTGATTTCAGAAGAAAAGAGTTTTCATCTTTCTGTTTTTCCACTTACATGAGCTCTGAAAGAGTCGAGGAATCATAAAACGGCTTGTCAGCGCGTTTAATTGCCTTCACAAGAAACAGAGCTGAAAGAGTCTGTGATTTTCCTCCCTTTCTCTCAGACTCAAATCATAGTAATCATAGACGTGGACAATTATGTAAGTACAATATAATCACTTATCATCATTTTAAATTTAGCTGCTGAATGCTGGACGGCGTGTGGAGTTTCACATCACACACACTATATTTACACAACCAGAAAAGACCCACAGTGTTCCTCAACATCCTCATCTGCGTCAGTCCCAGATACGAGCATCACCATCAGTCTGCAAAACAGTCCTAAAACAAGACTTCTTTCTTTTTCAGGTAAATATCTGTGTTTCTGGAGCACAGCAGCCATAAATCACGGGAGCAAAGCTCTATTAACAATACATAGTATCAGTCAAAACTATACATTTTTCTTTTATGCCAAATATCATTAGGATCTTAAGTAATGACCGTGCTCCATGAAGATATTTAGCAAATGTCCTACTGTAAGTATATCAAAACCTTTTGTTATTATGATGATTTTTTTCAATATTTCAATTTTTTGCAGCAGACTTTCAAATATTGTCCTATCCTAACAAACCAGACATCAATGGAGAGGCTACTTAATTCAAACTTTATTCATTATTATGATGTATAAAAAAAAAAATACATCATAATGTGGTCTAGGGTCACATACTGTATGTGACATAAAACCTTTTGAAAGAACACAGAAGTTTATTTTTCTCATCCTGTTATTTACTTGCACTCTACAGGGCTCTAAAATCTAAAAGCAGGAGTCATTTGGCGGATGTTTGATATTTTAACTGGAAGCTGAAATAAAAGCGCACTGATTGTCGTCAGTGAATGATGAGGAAGAGGAGGAGGAAGGCACTTACTCTGCATACAGAGCCCATCCGTACAGTTCTTGGACTGCAGCACCATTCCTTCGCAGTCTTTGCCGCCGTTTTTGGGAGCTGGAGCGCTGCACTCGCGCCGTCTCCAGTGAGTGCACTCGGTCCCACACGTGCTCCACTTACTCCACTCCGTCCAGACACCGTCCACTGCAGGACACAACACATCACTGCCTTCCACACAGATTTCTACATCTTCACACTTTTCAAACACAACTTGAACTCTGGAAATGCTGGGATGGTTTTTAATCTAAATCACATGAGCCAATATTTTATTCGCAAAAGAACAGAGAACACTGAACATGTTTAAATGGAGAATTTTTCTTTTTGCACTAAATGAGCTCATTTCAAAGGTAGAATAGTTGGGACGAGGGCAACAAAGGGCTGAACATGAAGGAAATTTTGAAAATAACTAGCAACTAATGAAGTTCATTGACATCAGGCCGGTAACATGATTAGCTATAAAAGGGATGTCTTAGAGAGGCAGAATCTCTCAAACATAAAGATGCTCTCCACTCTGCCAAATATGTGTATAAAACGATTGTGGAATACTTTTTCTGGAGTTCAGGTTGTATTTATTCATATATAAAACATACAGATATTAGTAGTAGCATTATTAAATAATAATAATAAAAACAGATACAAATGATAAATCACTCAAAGTATGCTGGATAATATAAGTACAGAAAAACTAAATAATAAATTATAATATAATATAATAATACAATGTTTGACATAGCACATATTTAAATAAAGATTTTAATATCCAATTAAATATTTTTTCATTTTACCAATGCTAACTGAAAATGTGTTTTTTTTATGTAACCTATTTATTGAAAATGCAAATAATAATAATATATTCAAATAATAAATTATTAAAATGATTCTGATAACAATTTGTAAAAAAGGAACATGAAAAAATACTTATAATAATATAATATATGTAAAAGGATTGATTTATTATTATTAAATCTATTCAATAGTTTTTAATAAAATATTATTATACTGAAAACAACTTTAAGTTTTAAAGTTAAATGCAAAAATTGCAATATAATACATTACCAAATAAGTGAGATATACTGAGAAATATAATTATTTTGTGTATTTATGCGATTAAATTGTAGATATTTTAAAAATTACATTAATTGTAATATTTCTTTTTTAAAAATGTTTTATATAAACCGTTACTCTGATGTACTGTAATCGACTGATGCAGTTTACAGTCAGTGTGATCAGCCAGCAGTGCTGTGGTACCTGGACAGAGCGGGTTACAGGCCAGTTTCTGGATGGCTTGACCCTCACAGATGGCTCCTCCGTTCAGAGGCGCGGGATTGGTGCAGCTGCGTGTCCTCTTCTGATAGCCCCGCCCACAGCGACTGCTGCACACTGACCACTCCGTCCATGTCGACCAGCCGCCGTTCACTGCAGCAGAAACACACTCACTCATCACATCTCTGAGATTCAGATCCCTGACTGTAGCTGTGAGAGAATTTATCACAACATCAAGAACCTGAAACAACTAAGAGCAATAATTCAGCCCAGAATAAGCATCCCGTCAGGCTTGACTTGACAGGTTTCTTCAGTGGAACATGACAGGAGATGATTAGCAGGATATAATGGAAGCAGACAGTGACTGAAGATGTGAACAAATCAAAACACAAGTGTCGAGTGCAAATAAGACTTTATGTGGTTTATCTACATCATTTCTAAAGGGGGAGT